>JAWZTI010000115.1:0-56525 GCA_039880955.1 Chlamydomonas urium | reverse complement strand
GTGTGTCCCATGCCCCCAACAACAATAACGCCCTTCCTTTTTGCCCCTAAACGACACCCCTTCCATCTGATTTCCGCCCTTTCGCGAGGGCTAGGCCATGCAGCCGAGCGTTTGTTTTCGCGGGCTCAGTGCTGAAATGTAAATCTACACACACACACACACACTACAATGCCATGGGGTTGGCATGTATTGTCACCCGATTGATCTTGACTTCTTGTCGCGGTCGATCGGTTGCATCCACCGGCAGCTTTTCAAGTCGGTCCAGCGTGTCAATGCCATCAATGACATGGCCGAATATCGTGTACTTGCCATTCAGGTGCTGGTGTGCCTTGTAGGTGATGAAGAACTGGCTACCTGCGGTCAGGGTGAAACAACAGCAGGCATGTCAGAGTCAGGGTTGGTTGCCTGCCGATTTATTGAGAATCTTATTTTCTCAATCCCACATAGTAAATGGGCTGTTCACTCAATTGATGACCAGTGTTCGAGCACCTTGCCCAGTCACTTTGTCACAGCCAGCCATCGCACTGCCTCCTGCCACAGCTGACGTGGGTGTTGAGGCTCCTCTGTCCTCCCTAAATGTCACTGTCTGACAGCAGAAAAGCACGCCCCCACGTATGGCCACACCAACACATACGCTCCTGACCCCTCAAATCTCTTAGACCCCCTCCTTCCCCTCACCGTTTGTGTTTGGGCCGCTGTTGGCCATGGACACAATGCCACGCTTGCCGTGCTTCAGCGTGTCCACAATCTCATCGGGAAACTTGCCATTCGGCGTCGAGTAGATGCTGCGCCCCCCCTTGCCAGTGCCCGTTGGGTCGCCTGCAGAGAGTGGGGCACGCAACACGGGCGGTGTTTGAGGCGTCATTGCACCTGATGTATGCCGTGGATACAACACAGCGCCAACCAAGCATCAAGCAGGCCGAGCTTGAGTGCGTTGGACAGCTCACCTCCTTGGATCATGAAGCCCTTGATGTTGCGGTGGAATAGTGTGGAATTGTAGTAGCCCGACGCACACAGTGCTAGGAAGTTCTCGCACGTCCGGGGCGTCTGCGGCCAGAGCCAGGGGGCCAATATGCATTTGCATGCTACTGAAGGTGCAGTCACCCTGGTCCCTTCATACATGCCACATCCCCAGGGGACATGCCTGCGCACCTGCTCGCAAAACAGCTCTATCTTCATGTCGCCCACGGTGGTGTGCAGGGTGACCGACTGTAGCACACATGTAGGGGCCAGACCATGAGCAATGAGTGCATGCCTTGCTGCGATGGGTGCTTGTGCATGCATGCATGCGCCTCACCATGGTCCTGTTGCAGCCAGCGCTGCGCTATGCCCCCCTACGCTGCAGCAGCCCTCGCGTTGATTTGCATGCACGTTGTGGAAAGCACGTTGTCGGAAGCCACAGGCGAAGACAGGGGCTGTTTCTGCGAACTCACACTTGCATGGGGGCATGGCAGTGTGGATTTGCTTTTTGGGGGCCCGCGTTTGCAGGGCGTAAGCATTGCAGTAGATCACGAAAACACGTTGCTCCATCGTGCTGCTGGCCCTGCAGTTGGTTGCCGGCAGGGCTGGCTAGGAGCTGGAGGTCCTTTTGGTTAAGGGCCTTGCGCGGAACCGTTCAGATCAGGCTCGCATGAGCAGGCACGAGCAGCAGGGCTATGGCGCGCCTCGGCGCTCCAGAGCCATCGAGGCTGACCTGCGGTTCGTCTGGCAGAGCAGTGGCGTGGCTGACAGCGTCAGGGCCCTGGTGGTCAGCAGCAATGGAGCCATCGCCGTGGTTGGCCAGCACGGGCGCGTGAAAATACTGCACGACAGCGCTCAGGACTCGGCGGTGCTGGGCAGCGTCAAGCACGACTTGGCGGGTCAGGAGGGTGGCATCGCCAGCGCTGTCGCATCCGCGAAGGAGCTCCTCATTGCGGGCGGCGTGGACGGCTTCATCAAGTGGTGGTACCTGGACAGCGGACAGGAGATCGCGTCTACGCGGTTCCCTGACGCAAGCGAGCCCTCACCGGTGCTTGTCATGGCACCTCGGGCAGCACCTTGGCGACGGGACCCTGCCTCCGCCAGCCCGCACAGATCGTCGACGCACCTCGTGGCGGCAGCTAGCGGCAGGTTGGTGCAGTGCAAATCTGTATGCATGTGGGCTTGATATTGCCTCCCTAACATCAGGCGCAGGTGGCTAACCGCATGTGTGTGTTTGATGATGACGCTGCACATCATGATCAATACCCCGCACATTCTGTCGCCACTGCCAACCACCATGCAGGATGGTGTCAGTGTTTGGGTCGGGTGGGGAGCACCTGCATTCGCTGCCCAGTCTGGAGGCCAATGTGGTCGCCATGACTTGGGCAGCAGATCCGCGCCAGGACCCAGCCAGCCCGTCTGCACCACTGACCCTAGCTGCTGCAGACAGCACCAGCATTCACACGTGGCTTGTCAACCAGGACACAGTGGTCAATGGCTGGACCATGCTGGCAGGTGTCAGCAGCATTCAGGCCCTGGCAGCTTCGCCTAACGGCGCGTTGCTGGCTGCAGCAGGACAGGGCGCGGTAAGGTCACGCCATGGTATTGCCGACCTGGAGGTTTAAGGTGCACAGCGTTGTACAGAGCGCCTGATTGTTTTGTGATGGTGTGTCGCGCGGCACGCAGGTACTGGTTTGGAGCTTGCTGGAGTGCACAACACCCGCCACCCCACCAACAAAACCGCTGCTGCGGTACCAGACAGAAGGCAGTCAGGTGCGTTGGTTGTGTGCCGGGGCACAGCTGCGATTGGCATGGCTGCGCTTATGATCAATGCCTCCTTACATGAACGTGCTTATACAGGCAACGCTGATCACCTGGGATGCAACGAGCATGTTTTTGGCAGCGGCCGTGGGCAACAAGGTGCTGGTGTGGTGAGTGTCGGGCTTGTTGCACGGGCAGATTGTGTCCGTACTTGCTGTGTGCAATCTGGCAGTATGACAGGGTTGCTGAACATGCAACTGCCATGTGCATGGCCTGCAGGAATGTCATGGCGTCGCGGTCTGGGGCCGCGGATGCCATGTACTCCACGGCTGACCTGGGGTCTGGCGTCACCAGCTTAGCCTTCCAGAGCACAGGCTCGCTGCTGGCAGCGGTAACAGAAGAGGGTCAAGTGCTGGTCTTCGACGCACAGCAGTTCAGCTCGCAAAGCGTGCAGCAGCCAGGGCAAGCCGAGCCGCCAAGCATCACCAGTGTGGCCTCAGCTCGCCTGGCAAAAGGCGGACCTTGCATGGGCTTTGTAGCATGGCAGTTGAACGATACACTCACCGTTGCGTACCAATCAGGTGAGTGCTGACAAGAGGTGCCTGAATGCACGGCGCCCTACTGCTGTGGTTTGATTGATGACAACCATGGTCTGCTATGTTGCAGGGGACGTCGCCTGCCTTGAGGTTGTTTCGGACCCGGTGTATGATGAGGTAGGAGTATGCTGGGCCATGCTGCACCTGCCATTACTTACTCAGGCACATGATGCTGTGACACTGTTGGGGCAACGCTGCTTGTCCGCAGGTCACGTCAAGCAATGGCAGCTACAGGAGCCGTGGCGAGGTGCATGCCACGCGTGGTGGCTTTGACGGCGGCAGGGGCAGAGGCAGGGGCAGGGGCAGCTTTGGTCCCTCACCCGCAGACATCCAACGCGGCATTATGGAGCCTGAGCTGGGTCCAGGCAGCCGCGTCGTGCGCGGTGGGGCCAAAATAGCTGCTGGCCCCACGGGCGCGGGCCTCAGGGGCAGAGGCCCACAGCCTGTGCGGGTAGCCCTGCCTCCAGCCCCGCCTGGGCAACCACCTCGACCTCCCATGAAGTCAAAGGATGGGTCAGCGCAGCCGGGCTTTGAGCGGCCAGACGGCGCGGCGGGAGGTGGCTGGTGGGTGACGGAGACAGGGCCCAACATGCAGTGGCCGGCGGTGCAGCCCATGCCGTACATGATGTTCCCTGCGCCCCAGGCAGTCCCTGGCATGCCCGCCGCCATGCCGGGTGCCATGCCAGGTGCCATGCCCGGCTTCACGCAGCCGGCGCCACCTCCGGGCAGCTTTAAGCCTGTGGCAGGCATGCCACCAGGCTCTAGCATCAGCACCAGTGTGTGGTCTCCCAGCGCAGGCATGACGACAGCCCAGATGCCTGTGTACATGTATCCTGGGCAGTGGCCTATGACATACATGCAGCAGTGGCCTGGCTACTACCCATACCCCTTCCCGGGTTTCCAGCCAGGCGCCATGCCTGCGGTGATGAGTATGCCGATGGCTGCGAAGGCAGGCATGCCAGCAGACAGCAGCGGCGGCGGCGCGGCCAGTAGCGGTGGTCAGCGGCCGCTGACTTCCGAAGCTGCGAGCATGTCTGAGGGTGGCGGCTGGGGCAGCATGGGCGGGAGGGGCAGGCAAGGCAGCAAGCCGAGGCAGGTCTCCATGCGGCAGAACAGCGGGGAGCTCATAGCCGGTCCTCCAGGGTCACATGGGCAGCCTGGCATGAGCACCTACGGGCCTGCGAGGACAGACAGTGGCAACTTGGATGCGGCTGAGTCGGCAGCGCCTTCAATGAGCTCTGGTGCTGGCGGCGGCAACTCCTACGCTGCCCGCACGCCGACACATTCTCAGGGCCAGACGCATGCAGCGATGCCGCAGCAGCACCCACACATGCTGCACCCTGGCCAGATGCAGCATGTTGCTCACGCAGGGCCTCACGGCCATCCGCATGCGTACCAGCAGCAGTTCCCTCAGCAAGCTCAGCACCCGGGCATGCCACAACAGATGGCCATGCCCCAGCCCTTCCCACACATGCATCACCAGGCCCGTCCGGTTGGGCCAACGCGCCTGCGTGGCCCGCACTCTGGGGAGGGTGGAAGCGGCTTTGATGAGGCGTTGCTCAATGTGTACGTTGGCAACCTGGCCCCCGGTGTGGATGAGAATGCGTTGTTTGCAAGCTTCAGCCAGTTTGGCTTCATCACCAGCACACAGGTAAGCGTGTCCACCGCAGGATTTGTTCTGAACAGTGCTGCCGCATGTCAATGCATGAGCTGTCGCGGTTGTGCACAACGGAGCCCAGAGGGTACATAGCCTGGTATGCGCAACGCCTTCTGTGCTGCGCCTGACGCAGGTGATTCGTGACAAGGAGACTGGCGAGTCCCGCGGCTTTGGCTTCGTTACCTTCAGCCATCCCATGTCAGCAACGGCTGCCATGGCCCACATGAATGGAGTGACACTTGGTGGCCCATTTGCTGGGCACATGATCAAGGTGTCTCCATCCCGGAAGAATACATGATGGTCTTGCTCATACCATGCCTCTTCACACACCCACCACCAGCAAGATCACGTTGCAGGTGGCTGCTTGCAGGCTGCATGCACAGGTGTCGGCCACGTGGTCCACTTTGCCTTGTTTTGACGCTGCTGACGAGCGCAACACTGACGCTCACTAATTGAGTCTGGCTGCCTCCTTGTTGGTTCAGGCATGGGCTGCGCCTGTGCCTTTATTCATGTTCATTGCAATTTGCTCGCATGGCAGGTCTGCAGACCTATGAGGCAGGGAAGGCAAACCATCGTGACCTGCCTGTGGGTGTGCTGTAATTGGCTCAGCAGCATGCTGTTGCCTTCGATCAGTTGTGCACCGCACCAAGGCCTGGAATCATCGTCATAGGCTATGCAGCAACGCGCGTGGTGAACAGTACCGGTCAAAGGTTGTCGACGTCGACAAGTGTGTCCAGTGTACCGTGTCGGCAGGACAGGTGTTGCGCCCAGTCCCCCGACTGTGCCTGCATGGTGCAGTATTGCGCAAGGGGGGATCCACTAAAGGGGTGTTTCACAGCGCGTTAAACAGCCAGCAACACAGCCAACACCCCCCCCCCTCGTCAATAGACATATCCCCTTCGAGAGCCAAGCTGAGCACATCACTTTGAAGGGCTAGCCGTGCCGGCGCGCCACCCGCGGCAGCCATGGCGCTCGACAACAGGCATCGATTCATCGCCTCCAAGGTCAGCGGCCAGCGGGTGCTGCCGCGGGACCATGCATGCCCACCCTCCACAGCGACTGACCCATGCATGCTCGGTCCTGCACGCAGCTCTGCGAGGCATTTGGCCTGCAGGAGACAGCCGTCGAGAAGACCATCTCGTGAGTGCAGCAACCGCGCAGCAAGCGTGTGCAAAGGCATGCAAGCTTGTCCCTGACGTATCTGTTCCCTTTGCTCCCAGGCTCGACAAGGCCAAGGTCAACGCCTTCTTCGATGCAAGCGGGCCTCCTGCGCTGCTATACGTGCATGATGTGAGTTTGGGAGCGGGGTTGCGGGCGCGGCATCTGCCTTAGGCCGCTTGCATGCGCTGATCTCAGCCCCTTTCTACTGCAGGTGCCCTACGAGAAGGCCAAGGATGGCAGCTACCACCAACCCGTGGGCGGCAAGGTCACGCTGCATCGCCTGGGGCCTGTGAGTGGGCAGGATGTTGGGGCAGCTGTTGCAGCCATCGCACGCGTTGACACCAGCGACTGACGGGTGCTGCGTCGTGCTTGCAGACCGAGTCCGTCAACGGCAAGCTGGTGTACTTCGTGCGCCAGAACCCCAAGGGCATCAACGAGAAGACCGTGGACACAGACGTCCTGGTGGGCGAGGTGTCAGGCCCAGCCCTAGACAACTTCCGTGTGCTCATCTCTGAGCTGTACCTGCCCATTGTCAAGGAGCAGCAGCAGTGGGGCAAGGCGCCGCAGGAGAACACGCGGGAGTTCATCTCAGGCACCAGCAAGTTTGGCAGCATGCTGACCGAGGCGGTCAACACCATCACTGGCGGCGTGGAGCTGCGCAAGCCCGACCCCAAGTACGTTGAGCAGTATGACCTCAAGCAGGCATCGTACAACCAGGCGCTCACAGACGAGGGAGCAGCCGCTGAGCTTGAGGAGTGCCTGAACGAGTGGTGCGCTGAGACCGAGCGCCTGCTCAACACCACCAACAAAGTCAAGGACGGTGAGGAGCCGGGCCCCGACACAGAGCTGGAGTACTGGCGCACACGCATGTCCAACTTCAACTCCATCACCGAGCAGCTCAAGACCAAGGAGTGCAAGCTGGTGCTGGGCGTCTGCGGCACGGGCAAGACGCAGGGATATGCGCGCTGGAAGGCGCTTGACCTGCAGGTCACTGACGCCGCCAATGAGGCCAAGGACAACGTCAAGTACCTGGCCACCCTGGAGAAGAGTCTGGAGCCCATGTTCCACGGCACTGTGCAGGACATCACCGAGACGGTGCCAGTGCTGTTGAACAACATCAAGGTGCGCTGGCAACCACAGCTGTGTGTGTGTGGAGAAATGAGCCCGGGTCTGGTTTGCATCAGGCCGGGTGGAACGAAACGCTGGGTGGCTGTGTGCGGGACAAGCAAATAACTCTTCTTGGTGCTGTCGCTGCTGTCTCCGCCCTCGCAGATGATGTACACCATTGCACGCTACTACAGCACGCCCGAGCACATGACTCGCCTGTTCATCAAGCTCACCAACCAGGTACGCAGCCGCAGCAAGACGGGGGAGAGTGTGGGGCGATTGGGGTGGTACTCCAGAGGCAGGATGTCAACCCTTGCCGTTCGGCATGCTGACCAGCTAACTTGCCTCCTTGCTGTTTTATTTTCACTCCTTGGAACAGATGATCCGCAAGTGCAAGGAGCAGATCATGGAGACGGGCAAGCTGTGGGACCAGGACAAACCGCTGCTGATTGGCAACATGAAGGTGCGTGGGAAAGGGGTGGCAGCTGTTGCCTGCTTTGCAAGCAGGAAATCAGCTGGCAGCTGGCAGCTGCGGCTTTACACAACGGTCTGCAGGGAGGGTCATGGTGAATCAGGGACGCACCCCAGTATTCCGTGCTTTGGCTTGTGGCAAATGTTGTAGCATGCTGTGCGGCTTGTTTGCCAGTCTCATCCCATCGCATGGTGCTGTATTATCCCGCAGGCGTCGGTTGAGCTGGCCAGGATGTACCGCGAGCACTACAAGCTGGCCAAGGACCAGCTTGCTGCGCAGCCCAAGGGCAAGCAGTTCAACTTTGACGAGCAGGCCATCTTCATGAAGTTTGACCTGTTCACCAAGCGCCTGAACAAGCTGATTGACATGTTTACCACCATCCACCAGTTCTCCACACTGGAGCAGCACACACACATCGAGGGCCTGGATCAGATGATCCGCAACCTCAACAACATCATTGATGATGTCAAGAGAAAGCCCTACGACCTGCTGGACTTCTTCCGCAACCAGGTGTGTGGGTGGGAAGGGGTTTGAGGCGGAGTGATGGAGATGTGCGGACCAAGCAGCATGGGTGGTGGGGGCCTGGATCCAAGGTGCAGCAGACGAGGTGGGAGCAGTTGGCTGGGTGCAGATTGCGCCGCTGGGAGGTGAGCAGGGGAGGGTGGCTACAGAAGCAGCTGGTGTAGGAATAAGAAAAACCCGCTGCACACAGCCAACGCTGCACGCCTCTTGATACTGACCGCGATACAGTAACTGCAGGCGTTTGAGCATCTCACTCCTCGCCCTGACTCATGCGTCAAACGTTTTGTGCTGCGCAGTTTGACCGCGACTTCCTGGAGTTCAACGTCAACATCCACGACCTGGAGATCCAGCTGCAGGGCTTCGTGAACAGCAGCTTTGAGAACATCAGCTCCACTGACCACGCGCTCAGCCTGCTGCAGCAGTTCCAGGCCATCCTGCAGCGCGACATGCTGAAGCAGGACCTGGAGAACAAGTACCTGGTCATCTTCCAGGTCAGCCTTGGGGGAAGAGGGTGTGGGGGGTGGCAGAAATAAGGCGAGCGCTGGGTCCTGGTTAGGCCTGGCATACGGTCAGATCGTCAGGGCATGTGGCAGGCGTGTTCATGGAAGGGCTTTTTGAAAGGGTCCACAGGGTGGCAGGCTTTCAGCAACATGTGGCCGCATACGGGGGCGCACGTCAGCCTGTTGGCAAGTTTCAAGCAGAGGTGGCAGAGCGACAGGCTTCAAGTGATGGTGTGGCTCTGCCTATGATTCTGGTTCTGTGCCTCGTCACAGTGCGAGCTCTGTGCTGACGCCCGCTGCTGCCCCTTGCTGCCTGTGGCCCCTGCTGCGCAGAACTACGCGCACGACCTGGAGAACGTGCAGAAGCTGTACGAGAAGCACAAGTACGAGCCGCCCATTCCCCGCAATGCGCCGCCCGTGGCCGGCAACATCATGTGGGCGCGCCAGCTGCTGCGCCGCATCGAGCAGCCGATGCAGAAGTTTGCCCAGAACAAGGCGCTGATGGCGACCAAGGAGTCGAAGAAGATCGTCAAGACCTACAACAAGGTGGCCAAGGCCCTGATCGAGTTTGAGACCCTGTGGCACCAGGCCTGGATCCGCTCGATCGAGCAGTGCAAGGCGGGGCTGTCAGCGCCGCTGCTGGTGCAGCACCCCGAGACGGGCAAGATCCTGGTCAACTTTGACAAGGAGATCATGCAGCTCATCAGGGAGACCAAGTACATGCAGCGCTTTGGCATCACCGTGCCCGAGGCGGCGCAGATGGTGCTGCTGCAGGAGGAGAAGTACAAGTGGTACTACAACGAGGTGAGCGCGCGGGTTGAGGGGTCAGGTCTGGAGTGTGTTTGCGCTGGCTGAAGATGGCTGAAAGTGGCTGCACTGTCGCAGCAGCTCGAGGTGGTGGTGAGGGCAACACGCTTTAGTACTAGAGGCCTGGCAGCTGAAATGCGGTGACCCGTATGTGTGTACGGCTGTGTATTGACGGGCCTTCAACTGCCAAGCTGATGCTGCTCCATCTTGATTGACCCCCCTGCCCTTTTCCTGTTTGCGCCTGTCAGCTGTCGTACCTGGTGCGCCAGCACGACCTGACGGTGGGCCAGCTGCAGCCCACCATTAAGCCTCTGATCCGCCCCCACCTGGAGGACATGGAGCGCAAGATCACGCCCGGCTTTGCGCTGCTGACGTGGAACTCCATGAACATTGACGGCTACCTGCACCGCTTCAAGCAGGTGTGTGTGGTGCCTGGGTGTGGGGAACAAGGTTGGGGCCAGTAGGGCTGGGGGGCTGGGGAGAAGTGCAGGCTTATGGGGTGATCAGCGCATCAGCCTGCGCACAGTGTCAGCCACAGGCAGAAGCAGGAGGAGCATCAAATGCCTCAGCTTGGCTCGCTGCTGCCACCTGCCTGCTGCGTGCTGCCCTGCCACAACGTCAAGCGCAGCCAGCTCCCTGCCCAGGCCATCGCTCAACCCACCTCCGCCCCGGCCTTTCTCTGTTGCTCAGGGCCTGCTGCGCCTGGAGGAGCTGGTGCGCAAGGTGGTGGACCTGGCGGAGAACCGCGTGGAGATGAACCTTAAGGCCATCTGCAACACCATGCTGGTGGAGCTGCCCAGCGACCGCTCCTTCAGCTACGACGAGTTCATCTCGACGCAGGCCAAGTTCCAGAAGAAGCAGGCTGAGCAGCTGCAGATCCGCAACGAGGAGGTGCGGCGCTCGATCCAGGACCTGCTGGCACTGGTCAAGACCTACCCCAGGGAGAACGTCGAGACCGAGCTGGCCGAGCCAGAGCTGGACCTGTTCCAGCGCCACTACTGCAAGCTCATGTACCAGGCCATCCTGACGTGCACGCAGAAGTCGCTGAGCGCGATGAAGAAGCGGCTGGGCTCCAAGCAGTCGGGCGGCTTCCTGTTCCTGGAGCGGCCCTTCTTCGACGTCGACGTCGAGCTCAAGGTGCCCAACGTCACGATGAACCCCGCGCTGGAGGAGATCCAGGAGGCCATCAACTCGTGCGCCAAGAAGATCCTGACCACCTCCAAGTCGCTGCCCTGCTGGGGCATCCCCGGCGTCGCGACGTTCTATGAGCTGATCGCCAGCGACAAGGAGATCGTGAAGAGCATCCTGAGGCTGACGGGCAGCGTGGAGGGCATCAAGCACCAGGTGCAGGACTACATGCAGGCGTTCAACAAGTACGACTTCCTGTGGAAGGCGGACCTGCAGGTTGCGTATGACAAGTTCATGAAGACCGACCCGTCGCTGGAGATGTTTGAGGCCGAGCTCAAGAAGTACATGCAGATCGAGAACGACGTGAACGGCATCGCCGGCGTGCACAACATCGGCGCGCTGTCGCTGGAGACGCTGCCGCTCAAGACGTCGCTGAAGAGCGAGGCCGGCTCCTGGAAGGCCCAATTTGCGCAGAACCTGCACAAGCAGTGCAGCGAGGACCTGAAGGCCTTCGACACCTACATCCGCGACACAACGCTCAAGCTAAACCGCAAGATTGAGGACCTGGAGGACGTGCGCGGCATCATGAACGTGCTCAAAGAGGTGCGCGAGAAAGAGTCGGAGATCGACAACCTGATCGGCCCGATCGAGGAGATGTACGCACTGCTGCTGCGGTACGAGGTGCGCGTGCCCAAGGAGGAGACGACGATGGTGTCGGACCTGCGGTACGGCTGGAAGAAGCTGCGCAAGCTGGCGACCGACGTCACCGACAACCTGACGCGGCTGCAGGTCGGCTTCAAGCGCGAGCTCATCAAGGAGGTGCGCGCGTTTGTGGTCGACGCGCAGTACTTCCGCAAGGAATGGGAGGCGCAGGGGCCCATGGTGCCTGGCCTGGACCCCATGGAGGCTGTCGACAGGCTGCGCAAGTTCCAGCAGCTGTTTGAGGTGCGCAAGCGCAAGTGGGAGAACTACTCGTCGGGCGAGGAGCTGTTCGGCCTGCCTGTCACGCAGTACCCCGAGCTGGAGCAGACGGAGAAGGAGATCCAGATGCTTGACCGGCTGTACAACCTGTACGTCACCGTCATCACCACCATCAAGGGCTACGGCGACTTCTTCTGGGTCGACGTCGTTGAGAAGATCGATGAGTTTGGCGAGACGGTCAACCAGTACCAGAACCAGGCCAAGAAGCTGCCCAAGGCGCTGCGCGAGTGGCAGGCGTACTTGGACTGCCGCCGCACGATCGACGACTTTCTGGAGATGCTGCCGCTGTTCCAGGCGCTGACCAGCAAGGCGATGCGCGAGCGCCACTGGGCCGAGGTCATGCGCATCACCGGTCACGATCTGAACCTGGCGGAGGACGTGTTCAAGCTGCAGCATCTGCTGGACTGCAGCATCCTCAAGTACCGCGAGGAGATTGAGGACCTGACCAACGCCGCGGTCAAGGAGGAGCAGATCGAGACCAAGCTGGCCGGCATCCAGCTGGACTGGTCCAACATCAACCTGGTGTTTGCCGAGTACAAGACGCGCGGCCCCGTCATCCTCAAGGCCAGCGACACGGCAGAGCTGATCGAGAAGCTGGAGGACAGCCAGATGACGCTGGGCTCCATGGCGACCAACCGCTACTCGGCGCCTTTCCGCGACGAGGTGCAGGGCTGGATCATGAAGCTGTCCACGGTCAGCGAGATTGTGGAGCAGTGGCTGATGGTGCAGAACATGTGGATGTACATGGAGGCGGTGTTCAGCGGCGGCGACATCGTCAAGCAGCTGCCGCAAGAGGCAAAGCGCTTCCAGAACATCGACAAGAACTACATGAAGATCGTGACGAGCGCGGTGGAGACCATGAACGTCGTCAACACCTGCTACGGCAACGAGCTCATGAAGTCGATGCTGCCCCACCTGCTGGAGCAGCTGGAGCTGTGCCAGAAGTCGTTGAGTGCGTACCTGGAGACCAAGCGCGCCGAGTTCCCGCGCTTCTACTTCGTGTCGGACCCCACGCTGCTGGAGATCCTGTCGCTCGGCTCCGACCCCCCCAGCGTCGTACCGCACTTCCAGTCGGGCCTGTTCGACTCGCTGACCAATGTCACGTTCGACAAGATCGACAAGACGCGCATGACCGAGATGTTCAGCCAGCAGGGCGAGCGGGTCGAGTTTGAGCGGCCCGTCGACGCCAAGGGCAACATCGAGGTGTGGCTGCAGCGGCTGGTGGACGGCATGCAGGACACGGTGAAGCAGATCATCAAGCGCGCCGTGCGCAACGTCGCTGACATGGGCATGGAGGAGTTCCTGTTTGGCAACCCCGCCCAGATCTCACTGCTTGGCATCCAGTTCCAGTGGACTGCCGACACCCAGGCCGCGCTCAGCAGGTGCGTGGGGGGCTGGGCTGGCAGGGGCTGGCAGCCTTGAGCGGATAACCTGGGAACAGGGGACTGGGAGAAGCACGGCAGCAGGATGTTTGTTCCTGGGATGCTGACGACACCCAGGCCACGCTCAGCAGGTGGGTTGGGGAGGGCAGGGATGCAAATGGGCAGCAGGGGTGCGGTGCAGCTGAGGGTGGCACCTTGGAGAATGGGGTATGGGGAAGAGTGGGTGCAAGGTGCTCACAGTTTGTGGCTGACGCACTGCCTGAACTATGCCACAGGTTGCCGCACTGCCTCTATCTGCGGATTGTATTGCAACCCTGAGCCCAATGGCTGGTGTTTACCAGTCGCCTGGGTCAGCTCATGCTTACCCCTGCCCTAACCTGCCCGGCTGCCCCTGCACTGCCCCACAGTGCCAAGACGGACAAGACCATCATGTCCAAGAACATGAAGAAGGTGGACACCATCCTGAGGGACATGGTCATCCTGACGCTGAGGACGGAGCTGACGCGTACCCAGCGCACCAACCTGGAGACCTGCATCACCGTGCACATGCACCAGAAGGAGTCCACGGAGGACCTGCTGAAGAAGAAGATCAAGGACCCCACAGACTTTGAGTGGCTCAAGCAGGTGAGGGGGGGTGCGTCGGGGCAGGTGGAGGGTGTCCGGTCTTGGGGGCACAGGGGTGAGCCAATGACCAGGTCCTCACTGTCGCATCCTGCCCTTGCCCTCCCCTCCCTAGGTGCGCTTCTACTGGCGCGAGGACCGCGACACCACCATCATCTCCATCTGCGACGTCGACTTTGAGTACTCTTACGAGTACCTGGGTGTGAAGGAGCGCCTGGTCGTCACGCCGCTCACCGACATCTGCTACATCACGCTGTCGCAAGCGCTGGGCATGTTCCTGGGTGGCGCGCCCGCAGGGCCTGCAGGTGTGGGGGCTGTGCGGCTGGGAGGTGTGGGAGGGAAGTGTGGACACACAAAACAGCTGGGAAGTGATGCAGCTGCAAGCGGTGGCCTGCTGCTGCATAAGAGCACCAGCCTCGTTTACCCTGCACCTGTATGCCTGTCCCAACCTTGCTGACTGCTTGCACACCCTGACTCTCCTGTGCATCCCGCCTGCACCTCCCCCACCCCGCCTGTAGGTACCGGTAAGACCGAAACCACCAAGGACCTGGGCAACACCCTGGGCAAGTACGTGGTCGTGTTCAATTGCTCTGACCAGATGGACTACAAGGGCATGGGCAAGATCTACAAGGGTCTGGCGCAGAGTGGCCTGTGGGGGTGCTTCGATGAGTTCAACCGCATCAACCTGGATGTGCTCAGCGTGTGCGCTCAGCAGGTAAGGGGGTGGCGTGGGGAGGGTGGTAGGAAAGGGAGGCTGCTGAAGGACGCGGTACGCCACATGCTTTTGACCGGAGCAATGTGCAGGGCAAGACCTGCTCGAGTAGACATGTCCTTGCTGCAACAATACATGTCCTATGCTTGGTCGCTGCTTGCCACTGCTCGTCTGCGTCCAACACACCCTGGCGATGGACAAGCGCCCACCTTCCAGCTCTGACTGCTTGCCCTGCGTTGCCCACCCTGCTGCCCCTTGCAGGTGTACTGCATCCTGTCAGCCATCCGCGAGCGCAAGAAGTCGTTCACCTTCACTGACGGCAGCGTCACGTCGCTGGACCCTCGCGTCGGCTTCTTCATCACCATGAACCCCGGCTACGCCGGACGCCAGGAGCTGCCTGAGAACCTCAAGGTGTGGGGTCCGGGTGGTGTGTAGGAGGGGTAGGAAGGAATTGGCAAGGAGGTGGCGCCGCTTGTGTGAGCTGCTCAGGGCAGGGGTGCGCAAACCCCAGGGTAGTCAGACCAGCAGCGAACGCGCAGTGTGCAAGTGTGACGCAAGTGTGACGCAAGTGGTGTGAGCCTTATACGCTAAGCAGTTCTTGTCCTTTCAGCATCTCAATCAACAGGGATCAGGGTTTAGCAAACCTGCGTAGGCTGTCCTGGACCATACCCATGACCTTCTGCCCCCTGCCCTCCAACCCGTGCTCCTGCCTTGCAGGCCCTGTTCCGCGGTGTGACGATGATGGTGCCCAACCGCCAGATCATCATGAAGGTCAAGCTGGCCGCCTGCGGCTACCAGGAGAACGAGCCCCTGTCCAAGAAGTTCTTTGTGCTGTACGGGCTGTGCGAGCAGCAGCTGTCCAAGCAGGCGCACTACGACTTTGGGCTGCGCAACATCCTGTCGGTGCTGCGCACGGCGGGCACGTCGAAGCGCGCCAACCCCGAGAAGAGCGAGCCCTTCCTCATGATGCGCACGCTGCGTGACATGAACATGAGCAAGTTCGTGGCGGAGGACGTGCCGCTGTTCCTGTCGCTCATCGACGACCTATTCCCCGGCATGAAGGCCGACCGCGCGTCGTTCCCCGAGATCTCCAAGGCGCTCGAGAAGGTGGTGCTGGAGAAGGGCCTGCAGCTGCACTCCAGCTGGCTCAACAAGTGCATCCAGCTGTACGAGACGTACCTGGTGCGCCACGGCATCATGCTCGTCGGGCCCACCGGCGGCGGCAAGTCTGCGATCGAGGAGTGCCTGGCGGGTGCGCTGACGGAGCTGGGCACCAAGCACGTCATCTGGCGCATGAACCCCAAAGCCATCACCGCCCCCCAGATGTTTGGCCGCATGGACGCTTCCACTGGCGACTGGACTGACGGCATCTTTGCTGTGCTGTGGCGCCGCGCCGCCAAGAACAAGAACCAGAACACCTGGATCGTGCTGGACGGCCCCGTCGACGCCATCTGGATCGAGAATCTGAACACGGTGCTGGACGACAACAAGGTGCTGACACTGGCCAACGGCGACCGCATCCTCATGACGCCCGCCATGAAGGCCATGTTTGAGCCGGAGAACCTGGCCAACGCTTCACCCGCCACGGTGTCGCGTGCCGGCATCATCTACGTCTCCGACTCAGAGCTCGGATGGGAGCCGGTCATCAAGTCGTGGCTGGCGCGCCGTGACGCCGCCGAGGCCACCATCCTGCAGCCGCTGTTTGACAAGTACGTCAACCGCTTGCTCGACTTCATCCGCCTCAACCTGCGGCCCGTCATGTACAACGAGCAGGTGTGCCAGGTCAACACGCTGTCCACGCTGCTCAACGGCTACATCAAGTCCTTCCGCGACCTGGGCCGCCAGATGAACGAGGTCACGTACGAGCGCATCTTCCTGTTCTGCCTGACCTGGGCGCTGGGCAGCCTGCTGGAGATGAAGGAGCGCCCCATCTTTGACCAGGAGCTGCGCTCCTTTGCGACGGCCATGCCGCCCAAGGAGGAGGAGATGGACACCATCTTCGAGTATGTGCTGAGCGAGGAGGACCTGTCCTGGATGCACTGGAAGCACATCGTGCCCGTTTGGAGCTACCCCAAGGCCGAGGAGAAGCCCAAATTCGCGCAGCTCATCATCCCCACGCTCGACTCGGTGCGCTTTGAGCGCCTGCTGCACATCTCGTACAACGTCGAGAAGGCGTCGTTGCTGGTCGGCGGCCCTGGCACGGCCAAGACCTCCACCATCATGCAGTTCATGGCCAAGTTCAACCCCGAGACCACCGGCTCCAAGACCATGACCTTCTCCTTCCTCACCACGCCCCAGATCTTCCAGGTCACGGTTGAGGGTGCGGTGGAGAAGCGCCAGGGCCGCACCTACGGCCCCCCCGGCGGCAAGCAGATGTGCGTGTTCATCGATGACATCAGCATGCCTGCCATCAACGACTGGGGCGACCAGGTGACCAACGAGATCGTGCGCCAGCTGCTGGAGCAGGGCGGCATGTACTCGCTGGAGAAGCCGATCGGCGACATGAAGTTTGTGGTGGACACGCGCTACGTCGGCGCCATGAACGTGCCCGGTGGCGGCAAGAACGACATCCCCAACCGCCTCAAGCGCCAGTTCGCCATCTTCAATGTGCCGCTGCCCAGCGTCGCAGCCATTAACGGCATCTTCGGCAAGCTGCTGGAGGGCCGCTTCTCGCCCGAGGTGTTCACCGACGAGGTCGTATTCGTCGCATCCAAGCTGGTGCCGCTGACCATCACGCTGTGGAACAAGACGCAGACCAAGATGCTGCCGACGCCCGCCAAGTTCCACTACCTGTTCAACATGCGCGAGCTGTCCAAGGTGTTCCAGGGCGTCATCCTCGCGTCGCGCGACCGCTTCAACCGCCAGGCCGGCCTCTCGACGCCCTTTGGCGGCAACGTCAACACGCCCGAGGGCTACCTGCTGGCCCTGTGGATCCACGAGTGCCGCCGCGTCTTCTGTGACAAGCTGGTCAGCTATGAGGACAAAAACTGGGTTGACAAGACCATGTTTGACCTGTGCAAGGAGACGTTCACGCCCGACCTCGTTCGTCAGGTGGAGGAGCCGGTTTACTTTGTGGATTTCCTGAGGGAGCCCAAGGTGGATGAGGACACGGGCGAGGTGATGGACGCGCACCCCAGCTTCTACGAGGCGATTCCCGGTGGCCTGCCCGACATCCGGCAACGCGTGGAGGCGCTGCAGCGCCGCTTCAACGAGGAGAGCAAGGTGTCGAAGCTGGAGCTGGTGCTGTTCAACGACGCGCTGTGCCACCTGATGCGCATCTCGCGCCTGCTGTCCATGGCGCGCGGCAGCGCGCTGCTGGTCGGCGTTGGCGGCAGCGGCAAGCAAAGCCTCACGCGCCTTGCCGCCTACATCGCCGGCGCCTTCACCTTCCAGATCACCATCACCAAGACCTACAACACCGCCAACCTGTTCGAGGACATCAAGTCGTTGTACAAGATCGCCGGCTTCAAGGGCCAGCCCGTGTGCTTCCTGTTCACCGATGCCGAGGTCAAGGACGAGGGCTTCCTGGAGTACATCAACCAGATCCTAATGACGGGCGAGGTGGCGGGGCTGCTGCCCAAGGACGAGCTGGACATGATCGTAAACGACATCCGGCCCATCATGAAGCAGCAGGCGCCCGGGGTTCCCGACACCTGGGAGAACCTGTACGGCTTCTTCCTGAACCGCGTGCGCGACAACCTGCACATGGTGCTGTGCTTCTCGCCCGTCGGTGACAAGTTCAGCCGCCGCGCGCAGCAGTTCCCCGGCCTCATCAACGGCTGCACCATCAACTGGTTCCTGCCCTGGCCCGAAGAGGCGCTGACCAGCGTGTCGGGCAAGTTCATCGACGAGTTCCGCATGGCTTGCCCCACGGAGGTCAAGGACTCGCTGAAGCTGGCGATGGGCCATGTGCACGTGTTCGTGACGGCTGCCTGCAAGGAGTACTTTGAGAAGTTCAGGCGCAACGTGTACGTGACGCCCAAGTCGTACCTGTCCTTCATCCAAGGCTACAAGGAGCTGTACAGCAAGAAGCTGTCCTACACCCAGGTGGGCAGAAAATGGGGGGAGGCGGGGTGAGGGTAGGGAAGGGGAAGGCTGAGAGGGCAAGCGGGGGAAGGGGAAGGCGGGAGGAGGGGCGGGGCGCTCAGCGGCGGCAAGGGTGGAGGAAGAGCGCAAGCGGGGGCAGGAGAGGGGGCAAGGGAGCGGAGAGAAACAGTGTTCATCACGTGTTGTGGGATAGGGTTCACAGTGCTTGTCACCCCTGAACCTGCAATCCTGTCTGTGTGGTGAATCTGCCTCCAGCCATCTCTCACCTCTTGCGCTGCTCACAAATCCTCTTCTCTTTGCCAACCTGCGTTGCCCATTACCACCTGCACGCTGAACTGTTCCCGCCCCGCCCACTGCTCTCGCTCCCGTGCGCAGGAGCTGGCTGTGTCCATCCAGGGCGGCCTGCAGAAGATGTTTGAGGCCAAGGCCGACGTCAACAAGATGAAGGCGGAGCTGGCCATCAAGAACCAGGAGCTGGCCGTTGCGGCCAAGGAGGCCGAGGCGCTGCTCAAGCAGATCTCCGAGTCCACCGCCGTCGCGGAGAAGGAGAAGCAGAAGGTAGCGGTCATCGTTGACCAGGTGACGAAGAAGGCGGCAGAGATTGCGCTGGTCAAGGACGATGCTGAGCGGGACCTGGCGGCTGCCAAGCCCGCGCTGGACGCCGCCCTGGCTGCGCTGAACTCCATCTCCCCCAAGGACATCGTGGGGCTCAAGGCGCTGAAGAACCCGCCCGATGTGATCAAGCGCATCTTTGACTGTGTGCTGATCCTGAGGTACTGGCCCGTCAACCAGGCGCAGTGGCAGGACGTGAAGGGCGCGCAGGTGCTGATGGGCACGTACGACATGGCGGTCAAGATGATGGGCGACATGAACTTCCTGTCCAACCTGGTCAACTTCCCCAAGGAGCAGATCAACGACGAGACGGTGAGCGGGCGGGGGGAAGGGCAGGGGCAACGGCTGAGGGACAGGGAAAGGCAGCAGAGACCGGGCGGGGTGTGGATGGTCCACCTTGCCGTGCCCCCCACCCTGCCTTAGTGCTGATGTTGTATGTGATGTTGAGCCGCTGCATCCCTGAGTTGTTGCACCCAATTCATGGCTGCCCAGGCGCTTCCCTGTGTCCCCACACTTATCTTGGCCTCTCCGCTTCCCCTCTGCAGGTTGAGCTGCTGCAGCCCTACTTTGCTGCGCCCGACTTCAACTACGAGGCCGCCAAGAAGGCCTCTGGTAACGTAGCAGGCCTTTGCAACTGGGCCGAGTCCATGTGCACCTACCACAACGTGGCCAAGGTGGTGGAGCCCAAGATTGCCACCCTGCGTGAGGCCGAGGCCGAGCTCAAGGTAGGCTTAGGGTTTGGGTCACTGCAGGAGGTACAGGTTGCAGGGTGTGCTTTATGGCTCTTCCCACAGCACCTGCGGGCATTTGCGTCAGCTTGCTCAAGGGCTGCCTTGCCTGACAGCGAGTGTTTGAAAAGTGGTAGCAGTAATGGAAGGTGCCAATTTTGATGCTTGATCTGACCGCCTGCTTGCTCACTGCTTGATGCCCTGCCCCCTGATCCCCGACCCCCACACCCCCAGGTTGCCACCAAAGAGAAGAACGCCGCCGAGGAGCGCATGGCCAAGGTGCAGGCCAAGCTGGACGAGATGCAGGCCCAGTTTGACCAGGCCATGGCGCAGAAGCAGGCGCTGGAGGACGACGCTGCGGCGACGCAGAAGAAGATGGACAGCGCCAACGCGCTGATCGGAGCGCTGGCGGGCGAGGAGGTGCGCTGGACCGCGCAGTCCAAGGAGTTTGACCAGACGATCCAGCGGCTCACGGGTGACTGCGCCATGGCGTCGGCGTTTGTGTCGTACCTGGGCCCCTTCAACCGCGAGTTCCGCGAGCTGCTCATGAATCGCGACTTCTACGGCGACTGCGTCAAGCTCAACATCCCCGTCACGCCCAACATGCAAGTCGCCAAGTTCCTGGTGGATGATGCGGAGGTCGGCGAGTGGACGCTGCAGGGCCTGCCGACGGATGAGCTGTCGATCCAGAACGGCATCATGGTCACCCGCGCCAGCCGCTACCCTGTGCTGGTTGATCCCCAGGGCCAGGGCAGGATCTGGATCATGAACCGCGAGGAGGCAAACCAGCTCAAGGTCACACAGCTGAACGACCGCATGTTCCGCAACAGCCTGGAGGACTGCCTGTCCTTCGGCAAGCCGCTGCTGATTGAGAACATCGAGGAGGAGCTGGACCCGGTGCTGGACCCCGTGCTGGAGCGGCGCCTGGTGAAGAAGGGCAAGATGTTTGTGATACCGCTCGCGGACAAGGAGGTGGACTTCACCGAGACCTTCCGCCTGTTCTGCACCACGCGCCTGCCCAACCCGCACTTCACGCCCGAGCTGTCGGCCAAGGTCACAGTAGTGGACTTCACGGTCACCATGGCCGGCCTGGAGGACCAGCTGCTGGGCAAGCTTATCCTGAAAGAGAAGCATGAGCTGGAGGAGCAGCGTCAGCAGCTGATGGAGGAGGTGCAGAGCTATAAGAAGAAGATCAAGCAGCTGGAGGACGACCTGCTGTTCCGCCTGTCCAACTCCCAAGGCAATCTGCTCGACGACACCGAGCTCATCGACGTGCTGGCGGTGACCAAGCAAACGGCGCAGGACGTTGCCGAGAAGCTGGCCAACGCGAGCGACACGAACAAGAAGATCAACGAGGCGTGCGAGGAGTACCGTCCCGTTGCGCACCGCGCCACGCTCGTGTACTTCCTGATCGCCGAGTTCACGGTCGTCAACTGCATGTACCAGACGTCGCTGGCGCAATTCAACCAGCTGTACGAGCTGTCGATCGACCGCTCCGACAAGGCGACGATGCCCAGTAAGCGCATCAACAACATCATTGAGTACATGACGTACGAGATCTACCTGTACATCCAGCGCGGCCTGTTTGAGCGCCACAAGATTATCTTTGCGCTCATGCTGACTAACAAGATCCTGGTCAGCGCGGGCAAGGTGCGGGCGGCCGACGTCGACGTGTTCCTGAAGGGCGGCGGCGCGCTGGACATCAACTCGGTGCGCAAGAAGCCCAAAGACTGGATCCCCGACAACGTGTGGCTCAACATCATCGCGCTGTCATCGATCGATGCGTTCCGTGACATCCCCGACAGCGTCTTCCGCAACGACGGGCTGTGGCGCCAGTGGTACGACCAGGAGGCGCCTGAGCAGGCCAAGGTATGTGTGGCTTGGGGGAGGGGGAGGGGAAAGGTTAGGAAGAGGAGGGGTCGGGCGAGGTGGAGGTTCGTGAGAGGAGATTCAGCACAGTCAGACATGGTGATGGCAGTAGCTAGCGGGCATCTGCGGTATGCTGCAGGCCATGTGGCATAAGGAAGTGTGCTTGGCCTGAAGCTTCCAGCGCAGAAAACTGCCATCGGCACCTCACGCTAACCTCCAAACCCAGCCTTGAACCCTGAAACCCAAACCCCTGCGCCTCACCCCTGCCCCAGGTGCCTGACTATGAGGACCGCCTGTCCAAGTTTGAGCGCATGGTGGTGGTCAAGTCGTTCCGCGAGGACCGCACTCTGATCGCTGCCTCGGAGTACATTGCTGACGCGCTGGGCCAGCGCTTTGTGGAGTCGGTGCCGCTCAACATGGAGCGTGCGTGGATCGAGTCGCACAGCAAGTGCCCGCTCATCTGCCTGCTATCGCCCGGTGCTGACCCGACCAAGCTCATTGAGGACCTGGCCAAGAAGAAGAAGATCAAGACGCTGGGCGTGTCGATGGGCCAGGGCCAGGAGATCATTGCCCGCAAGTACATGGCCACCGCCAGCCTCGAGGGGCAGTGGGTGCTGCTGCAGAACACGCACCTTGGACTCAGCTACCTGACGGAGGTGGAGACGTTCCTGGTCAAGGAGGAGAACATCCACGAGGACTTCCGGCTGTGGATCACCGCAGAGCCGCACCCGCAATTCCCCATCGGCCTGCTGCAGATGGGCATCAAGATCACCAACGAGGCGCCCGTCGGCATGAAGGCCGGCATGCGCGCGTCGTACCAGTGGGTCACGCAGGACATGCTGGACGCAGTCACGCGCCAGGAGTGGCGCCAGCTGCTGTTCGTCATGTGCTTCCTGCACTCGGTCACCCAGGAGCGACGCAAGTTTGGCCCGATCGGCTGGAACGTGCCTTACGAGTTCAACCAGAGTGACCTGTCGGCGTGCGTGCAGTTCTTGCAGAACCACCTGATGGAGATGGACGCGAAGAAGGCGGCACAGCCCACCTGGGAGACGGTGCGGTACATGGTATCGTGCATCCAGTACGGCGGCCGCATCACCGACGATTTTGACCAGCTGCTGATGGACACTTTTGCGGAGAAGTACTTCCACCCCGGCGTGCTGGTGCCTGGGTACGAGGTGTACAAGGACGAGCGCTCCGGCTTCAGCTACAAAGTGCCGGACGGCAACGACATCGACGTGTTCCGCGCCGCCATCGAGCAGCTGCCCGGCACCGAGTCGCCCGAGGTGTTTGGGCTGCACTCCAACGCCGACATCACGTTCCGGGCGCTGCAGGTGCAGGAGAGTGTGTCGACCATCCTGGACACTATGCCCAAGGGTGGCGGCGGCGGCGGCGGCCTGAGCCGCGAGGACATTGTCGACAAGATCTGCGAGGACCTGTTGGCCAAGGTGCCGCCCATCTTTGACAGGGAGGACACCAAGGTGCGTGCAGCGGCTGGGGCAGGGCAGCGAAGGGCAGGGAAGGGAGGCAACCAACACACAGACAGCAACTGCCAAACGGTAGCACAGGCGGCATTGTCCAGCCCTGGTGGTCCGGCTGCAGCAGTCTTGACCCCCACTCACTGCACACGTTCTCATTTTGTGCTGCCCGCTTCCCCTGCCCCTCTTGACACCCACAGGAGAAGCTGAAGAAGCTTCCCGGTGGCCCCACGCAGCCCCTGACGGTGCACTTGCGCCAGGAGATTGACCGCCTCAACATCATCACCAAGCTCGCTACCACCACACTGAAGAACCTGCGCCTGGCAATCGCCGGCACGGTGGCGCTGAGCGGCGGCCTGATCGATGCCCTGGACGCGCTGTTCATGGCGCGCATCCCCAAGGCCTGGCTCGCCAAGAGCTGGGAGGCAGCGACGCTCGGCAACTGGTTCACCGGCCTGCTGCAGCGCTACGACCAGCTAAACAAGTGGCTCAACATCGGCCGCCCACGCGCCTACTGGATGACTGGCTTCTTCAACCCCCAGGGCTTCCTGACGGCGATGAAGCAGGAGGTCAGCCGCAAGCACGCCGCCGACAAGTGGGCGCTGGACGACGTGGTCATGACCTCGGAGGTCACGCACCCCGCAAAGGACTTTGAGTCGCTCAAGGAGGGCCCGCCGGAGGGTGTGTACATCTATGGCCTGTTCCTGGATGGCTGCACGTGGAGCACCAGGGAGAACAAGCTGGTGGACAGCGAGCCCAAGAAGCTGTTCAACCCGCTGCCCGTGCTGTTTGTGACGGGTGTGCTGGCCAAGGACAAGAAGAAAAGCGGCATCTACGAGGCGCCTTGCTACCGCGTCAAGATGCGCAAGGGCTTCAACTTCATTACCACCTTCTCGTTGCGCAGCGAGGACGGCAGCGCCAAGTGGGTGCTACGCGGTGTTGCGCTGCTGTGCTCCATCGACTAGCAGTGGCGGCCACAGCGGTTGCTTTCAGTTGTGAACCAGCTGTGACAGCTTGGGGTGTGTATGTTGTGAACTTTGTTTCCTGTTTTCTTGGCAGCAAATTTATGTACATTGTGATAACATCAGTCTCTAGAATGTTTTGCATGCTGGCTGTGATACAACACCTTGTGGTCTGTAACATAGCTCCTTCCAACGAAGCAGGCTACAAGACTCGCAAAGAGGCTCACTTGTGACTGTACAGGCGCGAATCAGCATGCAAGAAGTTTTCAGATACAACAGAGCAGCAATATACCGGTAAGTGAAAGAAAAGTACTGTAATGATCAACAATGGATGTGGACTCTCGCCACTAAGCAGCAAGCGATGTTACTGTGGGGATGCTGATGCGCGCTGCCCCTGCTTGCCCATCATCCATGCTCTCCAGTGCTTGAAGCGCTGCGGGCAATCTCCCTCCAAGTGCCCGCTGCCTTGGCACATGGCACAAGTGTGGCTCAGCCGTTGCGGACACTGGCTGGGCCCATGCCCTGGCTGTGAACACACCACGCAAACGCCAGCAGCTTGGCTTGACTCCGGCATCCCTCTCCGCACTGGCAAGGGCGCCAGGCCTTGTGCATGGCTGGTGCTCGTGGCTGAGCTGGCAGGCCCTGCTGAAGCCGCTGTCCTGGCTGCTGCTGCTGACGCTGGTGCTGATGTGCTGGCACCTGCCTGAGCTACGTCATGATCCTTTGCGTACCACCCATACTTCCACACTGACGCTATCCGCTTGGTGCGCTCATGCGTGGGCTTCCCTGCTCGCAGGTCAAAGAGGCATCAGCAGCGAGCGTTGGCAGTTGCATCAACTTTGCAGGCTGATGTGGTGCTGCCTGCTGCGGCGCTCAACGGCGTGGGCAGCTTAAGCTGCTAAAGTCTTGCGGCACTGCATATAGCCTAGATACCCACAATATGGGCTGGCACACCCTGCCTCACCATGGTAGTACAGCACGCCATAAGCCTCGAGCAGCTCCGGCTCCTTCTGCGCATGCCATCAAAGGGTTGAACAGGTTGAACATAGTTTTGCCACCGCCAGCGGCTGCCGGGTTGTCGGCGCTTCTGCAGAACCTGCCCTGGCCTGCCAGCTTCACACAAGGCCACTCATGTGCAAACGCAAACATCCGCTAACCTTCTTTGGCCGCACGGCTGTGATCTCCCAA
Organism: Chlamydomonas urium; assembly: GCA_039880955.1. Taxonomy (NCBI): domain Eukaryota; kingdom Viridiplantae; phylum Chlorophyta; class Chlorophyceae; order Chlamydomonadales; family Chlamydomonadaceae; genus Chlamydomonas; species Chlamydomonas urium. The sequence continues at coordinate 31,277 of JAWZTI010000115.1, read as the reverse complement.
TGCTTGCCGCTGTCTGGGTGCCATGTGTCGCGTGCCACGGTGCTGCCGACGCCATTGCCCGGCAGCTGTTTCAGCAGGGCGGTCACTGCGGGCAACGGGAGGGTGTACGCATCAAGCACACCGCCATGCAGCTCGCCTCGTTCGGCTCATGCAACACCAACCCTGGCTCACATGTGCGCTGCGCAGCTCCCGAGCGGCCCAAACTTGCGGTCATGGCAGCCTTTGTGTATGAGGGAGAGCTACGCTGCCACCATTCAAAAGCGGCAGGTTTACTTACTCCCCACACTGAATTTGTGAACAAAATGCCAACCGGCCAATTTACAACGCATAGCACGTTGCAGGGCATGTGTGCCATCATGCTGCCCCCGCCAGCGTTTGCTGAACCTGCGCGCAGCACAAATGAGGGCGAAAACACAGGCGCTCAGAGGACTGTGGTTGAATAAGGCCCTCCTTCACAGCGTCCATCTTGCACCGTCATCCTACCTGGCAGGCCACATCCAGCAGCTGCAGCATCTCGTCCGCCCCGTCCACCAGGCACTTGTCAGAAACTGCCAGAACTCTGGCTGAGCTGCTCTTGCGCAGGTCGGGAATGGACGAGTCCAGCAGCAGCACCCCTTGCAGCTGCAGCAGCAGCTGTTGCGCGGCGTAGCCTGCGCAGATGGCATCTGTCACCTGCATCGCACAGAACAGAGGACCGAGGAGGGTAGTGCATGCGTGAGGCGGAATAACTTGCTTTCTGGCTTCCCGAGTACTGAGCGCTGCCCAAGCCTGCCGTGCTCACCTCTTTTTGCACCGACTTGAACTTGTTTGACTTGCATGCCTCCAGCAGGCGTTGCACCACCTCCTTGGGGATCTGGCCAGACACATCCAGGATGGTGCTCCTGCAATGCAGGACAGAGGCAATGAAAACGTGAGGTCACGGATGGGGGCAACATAGGGTGGTCTCCATGCAGTGAACTGGCCAAGCTACAACCAGTGACATCACACCCGCCCTTCGGCAGTGGCCCAGCCCTACCCTGACTACCCCAGATCATATGTCGCCCTTCAGCGATGGCATCCAGCCTGCCTGATCAAGCTCAGGGCGCTCCTGGGGAAACGCCACCCAGCGGTTCACATCTACAGCTTCTTATGTGGGAATCGTCACTCGTCCTTGCGCCCCGACCCCAGCATTGCCTCACCTTGCGACCTGAGGCCCTGCTAGCCTTACGGCACTCTGCAGGGTTGTGATGGCTCGCCGCAGGTCACCAGCAGACACCTCCGCTAGCGTTGCCATCGCCTCTGGCTGCAGATCCAGCCCCTCTTTCTCACAGATGTAGTTGATGCGGGTGGTCATGATGCCCTCGTTCAGGGGCTTGAACCTTGCAGGGCAAAGAAAGATTGCAAATGAAAGACTTGAAATTTACGCTCGAGGGAGAAGGGGGTGTGCGTGAACAGCAACAGGGTTCTACCAATCCCTGTAATGTTCAAGGGGCAGGCAAAAGGAAGAAAACAGCGCTGTTGTGCGTGCTCGTACCCCTGGAGCCGCCCCTCTAGCCCCCACCCCTGGGCCGCCACCACACCCGCTGCTGCACCTGAACTTTGCGCATCGTGAGGCAAGCGGCTCAATAATGCGCGAGACATAGTTGCAGATGAAGCAGAAGCGCGTAACCTTGCTGTACGTCTCCATCGTTCGGCGCAGCGCATTCTGGGCGTCCTGCGCAGCAGGCAACAAAGAATGCGCAGGGCACGGCGGGTACCAAGGTGGGCTCAGCGTGTCTGAAGCTATCTAGCAATAGGTGTGACACACTCAGTACATTGCAGACCGTCATGGCTGATGGGCGTGGTCAGCTTACTGAATCACTGACAAACACATTGCAAACTTCAAAACGTTGCAGCCCACTTGCATACAACCGCAAGCCACAGCCAGCACAATGTGCCTGTCTTGCCTGTGTCATGGAGTCTGCCTCATCCAAAATCAGCAGCTTATAAGGTGGACACGGGTAGCCTGGTGCTGCAGCTCCCACCGCCGCCGCTGCAAACGACTTGACCTTCTCTCTGACCACGTTGATGCCACGCTCGTCTGACGCGTTCAGCTCCAGCACTCGTGTCTTCATGAGCTCAGGCCTTGCAGGAGGCGCCATGGGACAGTGGGTGTTAGAGTATCGCATACTGGAAAGCGTCAAGGTAGGACCTTGGTGCAAAGCATACACAGTCTTTGGCTTTTGATTTGAGGCAGTACAGCACTTGTTCTGCTGCAAGGCCGGTGGCATGTGCAGCTTAATCTGCAGTGCTCACCCATACAGTTGGCGGGCAATCGCCAAGGCAGTGGACGTCTTGCCCGTGCCAGGTGGACCATAGAACAGCAAGTGCGGCAGCTGCATGCAGGCAGTCATGGCATACAGCATGTCAAGTCGTCATGCATGGGTGCACCGAACCGTCCATCAGGCCTGACAGCTGTCGCTGATTGCCACAGCTCGCAGCACTAGATCCTTGGCTGGGCTTTACATTAGCTGTTTCCAATGCCTTGGTCAGCGTGTTGACCACCTCTTCTTGGTACGCCACCTCGCCTACATGCCTTGGCCGGCTGGGTGATGCACAGCATGGCGGCGTCAGCAAGCTCTGGCCCCAGCATGGCCTGTGATCTGCAGGTTTCTGCACTCAGGCATTTGCAGCACGCGAGGCTTGCCACGCACTATTTCTCTACCCAGGGCTGCCCGCCGGTGTTCATTGTCGAGGAGCTGAGCGCTGCTTGCTTGGCCAACAGCGAGACCAGGAAGACGCAACTTTGTGGCTGTGCGACGGCGACTGCTGTGCAAGGATGCACGAGGGATGGCGCGTTCGTGCCCCTGACATCGAGTGGTTTGGCATTCAAAACTTGGCTCCAGAACTGGTTTCTGAAGTGGGCACTGACTTTGAGCAGCACTTCAGCGAAAGCCTGCTGCCCGAAAATGCCTGCTTTACTCAAGTCCTTGCTGCTGGCTTTGGCACTGTTTAATCTGAGGGCATGCTCATCCCAAGCAACGCCGCTCGCATGCATGTCTGGGCTGACAACCCTTGAGGTGCGTGCCAAGCAACTGAGGCCGGCAGACATTGACGATCCACCAATTCACCAAAACCTCCTGTCCGCTGTGCCTGTGATGCAGGCAGTGGTGCGCTGCCTGCGGCAGTTTATGCTCCCAGAAGGCAGCATCCCAGCAAGCCAGTGGGAGGGCAGGAACGTATTACTGGATGCCGATCAGGCTGCTAGAGTGCGCCGGCTTGTACATGGCATGCTGCAGCAGCTTCATGAGCAGCCGCAGCAGCCACAGCCCAGCATGGCAAGTGGGCAATCGGTGCCACCACCCAACACCTGCCACGCAGCCCTAACAAAAGCAGGCCTGACTGACGATGCCCTGAAAAGCTGGGGGCTATCGCTGCAGGCGTTTGTAGACAGGCAGCTGCAGCAGCCATACTGTGTCCTGTTGGAAACTGAGCTTGCTGATGGTCAATTCAGCAAAGGCTGGGGCTACTTCATCACACCAGCAGGCGCTGCAGCGTCACTCGCACGCTCTACCACAGGGCGCTCTATTTCATCAGCAGGCAGCTATCAGGCGGCCCTTGATCCTCGGCAACTCGACGGGCTTGCGGCACCATCCAAGCGCCAGGTGCCGCTACACATCGCGTGCCCACACCCTTTGTTTGATGGGCATGACATCGATGTACAGGCGGTACACCTGTTCAAGGCCAGCGGGGCGAGGAGCGTGGTCGTGGCGGGTCATCACCGGTTGGCTAGCGACCGCAGCAGCAGGTGAGCGTTCATCAGTCGGGCTCAGGCCATCATGCAATCGGCAGACATGGTGGGGGCATTCAGCGTGGCAACTCAAGTTGTAGGGCTGACTGGAATGGTGCGGCAAGTGGGTTGATGCTGACGCGCTGCGCTGACCCTGCTGCCCTGCAGCTGCCTGCCAAAGTACCCTGCCTCCGACCCATCCCACAACGATGCCGACTTCCTCAATGTGGTCAGCAATGCGCTGCTGGCCTTTGAGAAGCAGGAGCAGCAGCAAAGGCAGCGGCGGCGACAGCAGCTACAGCTGAAGGACCTGCGGCAGCAGGCGCGTGTCGGCCAGTGCTGCTGCTCTTGCAACAGAGCTGTTGGCGGTGCGGAACGCCTGGAAAGCAACCTCAGCGGCAGCAGCGGCGAGCAGGGAGAGTCTGGCGACTGTTGCTGCCCAGCCAACTCAACGACAGGCGGTTGCAGCTGCTGCTGTGAGGGCGCCAGTGGCGACGGACGCTGCTGTTGCTGCTTGGGCCCTACAGGCCTGACTGCTGCCACCGATGACCTCAAAAGCGATAGCAGCTCAGCCTGCGCTTGCTGCGAGCGACTACACAGCACCGCAAATACTCCGGACAGCGCTGCGGCTGTCTCGTCAGGTCGCCCCGCAGAAAATCAACCATTCTTCCACCAGCGACAACACACCGTGCAGCGAGGCTCCTCCTGCCTGCCCGGACGCCCACCGCCGTTCGTGTTCTTGCAGCTGCACGGCAAAGCGCCAACCAGCTGCAGCGACGCCACCGTCTTCGCCTCAGCTGGCTTGCCCGGCGGTGGCGACGCTGCGCACAACGGCACACAGGCCTTCTGCGCCGACCAGCTGTACGGCCCTGCAGGACATGCCTGGCCGTTGCAGCGCGTCGCCAGGGCGCTGCACCAGGTGTTCCCATCTTGGCGTGTGCTTAACCCCGCGCAGGTGAGGCTTCGCAGCAGCATACCATCTGACATGGTTGGCCTGGTGTCCTGCAGTAGTATTCATTGGCATGCTACGACCTACTCGGATACGCAAAATGTTGCCGCTTTGCAGCAGTGCGCTGCTCTGGAGGCATCCACTCAGGCGCCTCATCGCCCTAACATGCCCCTCCCCAACCCTCCCTCCATCCCCTGTAGGATCACTGTCCCTTGGTGGCTGCAGCCAATGTGTTTGGTCGCGTGGTCAATGGCGTGCCTGAGGAGCAGGCCTGCAAATTGCCTGCTACAAACTTGTGCCCTGCCGCCGTACGCGTAGCTGAGCAGGGCAGGACTTGCTGCAGTTGGGGTGGTTTCATTCACTTGGAGCAAGCCGCTGAGGCGGTGGCTGCCAAGTCATGGCCAGGGTGGGTGCAAGCACTACAAGCTGCTTATGCAGACGATGTCCGCGCGTGTGCAATGTGAATGTGAACATGCGCAGCTACACTGTGCACCAACACAAACCATGTGCTGTGTATGTTCGCACCTCCACATGACTGACTTGGTAGCAAGCAAGTGATAAGATAACATGCATAGTGCTAACTCAAGACTTGTCTGCTTCACTGTTCTCAAGTGTGCATGCCCAGGCGGCCGCTGCAAATGCACTCTCATGGTGTTTCACATCATTTCCGGTTACAGCTCAGACACTCACATGCACTCTCATGGTAATGTACAACGTCCAAAGCAACAAAAAACGCATGGGCGAAAACACTTCAGAGAGTTGCTCTCCGACATTTGTACATTTACTGGGGGGTGAACTTGGTGGCATAGGCGAAGGCGTTGTTGGTGCCGGGGTCAGCCAGGTGGTCAGACAGGTTCTCAATGGGGCCCTGAAAGAGAGCAGGGGCAAGGGAGCATGAGGGTGAGCAGGATGCAACACCATCGGAAAGATAAGCAACAGCATGCAGCAAGTTTGCAATGCCTGGCTAGAGCGACCCAGCTGCCCCACGCACCTTGCCGGTCACAATGGCCTGCACGAAGAAGCCGAAGTTGGAGAACATGGCCAGGCGGCCGTTCTTGATCTCCTTCACCTTGAGCTCAGCAAAGGTGTCGGGGTCGTCAGCCAGGCCCAGGGGGTCGAACGCCTCACCGGGGTACAGGTTGTCCAGGTCCTCACCGAAACCACCGGGGGTGACGGCACCGTTGGCGCGGAAAGCCTCAGCCTGGCCCATCAGGATAACCTACAACAGCGGGTACAACAAGCAGCAAGGACTGTCAGGGAAGGTGTGCACTGGGCACTGCATCAACTCTCAGCTCAGCGCCATGCATAGCTAAGCTTTCAGGCAGGTACTAAACAACAGTTTACCTGGATAGCCAAAGTGGCAATGATGGACTGGGCGTGAACCAGGGAGGGGTTGCCAAGGTAGTCCAGGCCACCCTCAGAGAAGATCTGGGCACCAGCCTTGAACCTGACATGCATAGAGCAGGGTATGGGTGGATGTTGGTTCCATTCGGTCGCAGGTCGCAACAATTTACTGACTACGCACTGAGCTAGGTCCACCGTACCTGCTGCACATCCAACCCTCTGACTCACCACACGGCCTCGCCAAACTGCACGCCGGCGTACTTCTCCAGCAGCTCAGGGGTGATGATGCCCAGAGCACCCAGCAGGGCCCAGCGAGCGTGGATCACCTCCACCTCGCGGTAGCGCTTGAAGGTCTCAGGGTCAGCAGACAGACCAGCAGTGTCCCAGCCGTAGTCTCCAGGGAACTGCGTGTGCAAGCAGGATGGATTCAGGTGGGGCGTCGTGCAGAGCACAGGCAGGTGCAGAATGTCTGAGCTGGAAAGATGCATTGCAACTGTGTGCATTGGCCAGGGGAACTAGGGGAACACGTGATCTAAAGGGAGCTGGGCCACGCCTTTGCTGGCTGGGTTGCATGCAGGATGCACAAGCAGATACTTTGCATAGGCTTGCGCAGTGCGCACCTCGCCGGTCAGGTAGCTGGGGGCATCGGAGAAGGGGCCTGCGCAGCGGCAGCAAAAGAGGCGCTTGCTATTCAACGCGTGCCAGAAGCAGAATGCCCACGTAGCATCACCGCTAGATCGCACGGCACACACACGCGACGATCGCAGCTGCAGCCGCGCTCACCCAGCCACTGGGGACGGTCGGGGCCTACACGGGCAAGCAGGGGAGGCGGACGAGGGTGAGCCGCTGAACGAGATTCGCTCTGCTGCATGGGACCACTAGTGCACAATGCAGTGGCGCAATCTTGCGCGACTCACCGTACCACTCAATGGCGCGGGCAACCTGAGCGGTGGCCTGCGAGGGGCAGAGCGCGTGGGAGGGCGTCTCAGCACTGGGTCCAAGGCAAGCAGCAGGAACGCACGCGTTTGCAGCGCTCCTCACCCTTTGCGCGCGGGGGGCACGGGCGAAGCCGGCCTTCAGGGAGCTCTTCAAGATGGCGGCCATTGTGGAGATGGGTACTGAGGATACTGGCATAGGGTGGCGTGGCTGCGGAAATACGCGTGTGCAGGGAGTGGGGTGTGTGAAGCGCTTAGGCGTATCAGCCGATCTCCCATCGCCCTGCGCCCAACGCGCGCCAAGATGGCGCTCCCAATCAGCACAAAACACCAGCCACTCGACCTGGGCCACGACCTGGACACAGGTTGAGATGCGAGTGCCAAAACTTTTGGCTAACCTGGGCGCATGGGCCGTGAGTCGAGTTACAAGATTGCATGCATGGATATAGTTGTTAAGTGCCGGTAGACTTTCTTTTCGGAGTGCCCTGTCTCGAAGGACACACCTGCAACAGTCGTCTCATTCCCCCCACCAACAGCAGGCTTCATCTGCATAGCTGACAGCGCACGCAATGACGCAAAATCACCTTCCAGTGGCAGCTTTGGACCATGACACATGCCTCACTGCCCAGCAGCTTACTGGCAGCAATGGCTGACCGCCAAACAGTAGGGGGAAGTTATACATCACGCCCTGACGCCTCTTACAGCTGCTCCCTGGGTAGCCACCCCTGGCAAGCTGCAGTGCCGCACAGACAGGGAGCCGAGCCGTCGTTGCCGCTGGCGTTGGGCAGGCCGTAACTGAAGCAGAGCTCGGCGCCGCTGCATATGTCTTGCGCTGCAAGCAGCGCCACAGCTGGCAGCAGCATACCTCGCCTGTGCACCAGCACAAGCCTGAGGTTGCCGCCATCACAGCTGCACACAGAGAGCATACGATGAAAGAGTCAGGCAGACAGGATGCCAGACATAGATCCTCCCTGCTTCACTGATTCACACCAGTGGTAACGTCCATCACTATGTCAGAGCCTCGTAGCCTTCGTCGGTCAATTGTCCGCTCCAGGCCATGCTGTGCTGCGCACCTGTGGTTGATAAAGCGTGCAACGTTGCTGTCATGTGTGGCGTCAATGTTGGCCCTGAGCGTCAGCCCTGACGGAAGCACCTGCCTGACCACCTGCAACAGAATGCACGGGATAGCAGGCAGAGCATTGCGATGTGGATGTGGCCAGTACCGAGCAACAGCGCCCTCAACATGAGCTGCCTGACTGGCTGCAGCAGTTACTGTAGAGCCAGCAGTCCCATCTGAGCCAAACCAATCCCATAGGCCGTGCCTTCCTTGCACATCCACTGCACCCACCAGCAGCGCGTGTCCGTGCCAGTGGCGTAGCGCGCGCAGCACCTCCCATCCTCCAAGTCCCTCCACGGCAGTTGCAAGTGCGCCACCACTCCCGCAGCCTGCCCCTCCATCGTGTCCTGTGTGCGTAGCATGCTTGGTTGCAGCGGTACGTCTGCCGTGTTGTTGCCTCTTTAGGGTGTCGTACCGCTGGAGGCGCTGCGTGGCTTCAGGCGTGGTGACGTATTCTCCAACATACTCGCACACAAAGGCACCACGCGCTATGTCTTGCATAGCCTGCACACCCCAGCCCTGCCAGGACGCAACAGAAAAAGTGTTATAGCCTAAGTGCAATTGCCGTGCAAGGTCTGCAGCAGTGCTGAACATCTCCCATGATGACATTAGTGCCGCTCCTTACCTTATTGGATTTGACCAGCGCAAGCTTGACCCCAATCCCCTGCTGAGTCCTGCGCTGAGGACAGCTGCTCGCCTGCGCTGCACAGGGGCATGCAGGCCCACACTCCTGCGCAGCGTTTCAGTACGAACACCCGATGTGCTCGCCAGCTGTGTCACAAGCAACCAGGCTAGCTCAGCCTTTCTAATGTTTTACGGCCCACTGCACCTTGATGACGTCGGGTTCAACTGCTGCCTCGGTGGCAGGCAAGGGGTGTCCTGTGCAGCTGCAATTGGAGATCCTAGCACCACAGCTGTTGCAGTGAATCAACAAAACGGAGGACACTGCGTCAGGCAGTTGGTACGCCTGCTAAGCTCAACAAATGTAGAACTTATGGTGGCTACCCCCAGCAGACAGAAGGCTGAATGAGGCCGTTGGTCACTGCTGCCGCTCGGCTATTGTGCTAGCCAGGCTGCGCCACCTGCCTGCCACCATCACAGTTGCAGTGTGCGTCTGACACGTAGACACTATTGCAGGTCTGCGGAACGTATACAAAGTGGCTGGGAACGGTTTCCTCATCCCTGCATGTGCATATGGACGAAGGTCAATCGAGTCAATGCGCTATGTAGTGCTGCAAATGTCTGTCCACAACCCGTACCATGAGTTGATGCAGGGCACGGCGTGGCGCTCTAAACCTTGCGATAAGTCAGCTGCCCTGCGCCTGATGGTGGCGCGCACTGCACTGCACAACAGCTTGCTGGTTGCTGCTGCAGCACAGACGTCTTGCGCTGACAGGCGCTGAAGGGCCAAGCACAGAGCCTGCTCATGTGATTGGTTGCATGTCTGTTTGGCCATCAATGCATCAGTGCAGTCTCGGCTTGAGCAAAAACTGTCACCTGTGGCAGAAGTGTGGGATTTAATCCCCCAGTTGCACTCTGAGGAGCAGGTTATCACACACCCAGCACCAGCACCTCGTATTGGTTGCGCACTGATACTTGTTTGAAGGCGGCCGGGGGCGCTTGAAGCGCGCGCCATGGGCAAGCGCAAGAGCAGCAAGGCACCACCTAAAAAGGCGCAGGAGAAGCTGGCCGTCACGTTCAACTGTCCATTCTGCAACTCAAGCAAGTCGGTGGTCTGCACGCTGGACCATGAGAAGGAGATGGGCTCTGTGCGCTGCAATCAGTGCGCATGCAACTTTTCGGCACGCATCAGTCACTTGACAGAGCCCATAGAGTAAGCAGTGGGCCGCATGAAGGGGGAACTGCAAGCTCGCTCATGCATGCACCATGGCCTGCCTGTGCGCTTATCCCAGTGCACTTGCTGCACCTGTTGCATGCATGCAGCCTGTACCACGACTGGATTGACGAGTGCGAGAAGGCAAACAGCTAAGGAGTGATGTGCAGACTCGCAGCTGTCACCTTGTTGCCTTCATAGACCGACCGCAGCCCAGCGCTGCACCACAAGGGGACTTGCATCAGCGGAGCTTATTGTACCACCTGTTCCCCATCTACAACACCGTCTCTTTGACGGCTTTATCACAGTTTAGGTAACCACAGCCTGCATCAATGTGCAGCCGCGTGTAGCAAATGCCATAATGCACCTGGGGTCACGCTGGGACGTCTTTTCATGTGCATCAGGTTGGCCGCTCGCCTCCATTGCTAACTTGAAATGGCAGTTGGTCAGTGAAAGCCCCCACAATCGTGCTGGTTTTGGCCCCTCGAACCGTTGCATTTGCCTCGCATCAGGCATCCTCTTGGCGATAATTTGCATGAGCCATGCAGCATGCACAACTCCTCTATGGTTGTGCCTACCTTAGTAGGTAGTTCTTAATGCCAATGACTTCTGTTGCAACGACGCCTGCATCATGCATTGCAACCTTGTAATCCTTACACACTTGGATAGAAATGGAAGGGAACTACGCACTGCGCGTGGCTCATTGGGATCGAGCATGAACAACGGGCTGAAGTAGCCCCACGCTTTCGAGCTTGGCACCAGGTTTGGTGTACCATATTGTAGGCGTTGCCGCCTTCATCCGCGTGCTGGGAGGTTCAGGTCGATTGCGAGGCGCACTCTATCGGCGCCAGCATGCAGGGCCTTACCTCCATGAGCCACAGCCCCATGGCGCAGCAGCAGCAGCGGCTGCCCAGCGCCCGCTCATCGCTGCTTGGGCCCGTACCTGCGCCGCGCACCCGCTGCTTCAGCGTGTTTTCAGCCCAACCGGCGCGCCCACAGCACAGTGCGCGCAGCACAGCAGCGCGCAAGGGTCGCAGCACATACGGCGTCGTTGTGGCGGCCAGCAGCGAGGCCGTAGTGCATGAAACTCAGGCGTCCAGCTCAAAGCAGGTGCCTCAGGCGCCAGTCTGGGAGATCGATTTTTGCTCGCGGCCTCTGCTGGACGAGCGCGGCAAGAAGGTTTGGGAGCTGTTGATATGCGACGCCGACCGCACCTTCGAGTACTCTGAATACTTCCCCAACAGCAAAATCAACAGCGGCGAGGTGAGACTGCTGAACACTTGAAGCCCCTGTTGCATGCATGTTGGCTTAACTGCAGCACCAGCTCCTCACACACATGCTGTATGCCATGCAACCCACGTGTGACAGCTCAAGAAGGCCATTGACAAGCTGCTATCGCAACCAGGCGCTGTCAGGCCTGAGAAGGCACGCTTCTTCAGGGGCCAGATGCAAACCATCATCTCGAAGGCGCTGAACGACATGAACATCAAGCCCATGCCCAGCAGAAGGTGCTTCACCATCATGTGTAAGTGGTTCTACACTGCCGTAAACACTGCCGGTGTCCGTAGCAAGTGGTATTGCTTTCTTGCTAGCGAGCTGATCTCAGCCTCATGCTGTTGACTTGCAAACCCCGATTCCACAGCTTGGCTGGAAGAGCGCTTGGACACTGTGTACAAGCAGGACCCACGCTACAATAACAAGGCGCAGTCGCTTTTCACGCTTGACCTTGGAGCACCAGAGGTGTGATGGGATGCTAGAGCTGCTGCTCGAAAGAGCTTGACCGGGGCTGTGGTGCATGGTTGAAAACGCAACAGGGCAGTAGTTCCTTGCTGGACAGCAATGGTAGTCAAGTGACGGGCCCAGCTCGTCTGTGTCCTGACGTTCGCACATAATTTACACACCACCTATGCAGCCGCTGCCTGACGCGCTGCGTGGCGAGAAGTGGGCGTTCGTGCAGCTGCCGCTGGGGAACGTCCTGGAGATGCTCAAGACCGTAGATTCGGTGAGTGCGGGGAGACGTTGCACAGCTGACATTTTGACATTCAGCGGGCCAGCGTTTTTGGCACGCATTGCCGCCCAGGTGCTCACCCTACATGGCTACTTACTCTGTACTCTGGGTCCAATCTTCAAGATCGATTTTCAATGTCAGCTTCAGATCAATCGAGGAGGGTAGCCTGCAGAGCGAGCACTGCAACGCTTATTATCCGGGAAGGGGGGGCCGAGACTTGAGCTGCGCAGTAGGAGCAAGATCACCTTCACTTGCTGGCTTGTTTTTTGTGTCCAGTTGTGTGTGCTAGTGCGCGACAAAACGGCTGCCTGTTGCTCCCCGCCTATTGCGAGCTCATCCTGTCTTGTGCACAAACCCTTGTTGGGTCCACCCCTCCGCAGGGTGACATGTTTGGCTCGTCCTTCTCCCTGGCGTCTGCGGGCGCCGCAGACCTGCCCATGAACATCCTGATCCCTGGCGTGGCCGTGTTCAGCCGTCGCTCCCTGCCCCTGGCTGCCTGGACCAACGGCCTGGAGATCGCGACTGTCAAGGCCGACGTTGAGCGCTCCTGTCTGATCCTGGAGACAGGCGTGAACCAGAGGTGGCGGTACGGTGGCTGGAAGCCATCGCCGGACAGCATTGAGGAGGCCAAGGGCTGGGAGGAGGCCAAGACTGAGGTCAAGGGCCTGCACTTCCTGGCGGTGCAGCCTGACCCAGATTCGGATGAGCTGAACGGCATGTGGCTGCTGCAGGACCGCATGCCCCCCCAGATCTAGGTCTGCTGGGAAAACTGGCATCAGGTCAGATATGTGTTGCGGATCACGTGGCGCTGAAGCTTTTGTGCAGAGGCGGGACTTTGACACACACCAGCTTACCAGCATGAACATTTGGACGCGCTCAGAAGACAGGCAGAGTTTTTGGACAACTTTCTCAGTGTGAACAAACGCTGTTGACACTGTGAGCATCATCAAGACAACCCGTTGCAGCAGCCGAGCACGGGCTCCCGAGCGGCGTCCTGAAAACTATGCATCGGTCGGATGCCAGTGTCAGGGAGCCCTTACTGGGGGGTGATGTGGAGCAGGGTCGCAACAAGGCAGCAGGCAGTAGCGGCAGCATATGGCGCCTGCTGCGCGAGGCTCGCAGCGAGGCGTTCGTGAGTCACGGCGCGGCCACAACACCGCATGCTCGCAGGCGAACATGTTGCAATGGCCATACACAGATGCACTGCTCTGTGCTTTGCAGGCCCTGTTCCTGGCAACCCTGTGTCTGTTTGTGAGCTCCCTAGCCTTCCTCATCTTCCCCAAGGTAGCATGCCGCATGCACGATTGTTTAGTGACCAGTATTGGGTGTTCGCTATGTAGCTGGTTCAACGCTTACACCATGGGTGCTGCATTCTCTGCATCCATTGGTGCAGGTTTCCGGAGCGCTGATTGACGCATGCCTCAGGGCCACGCAATCCCACGACACTGAGGCGGCTCGCAAGGAGCTGCGAGGTACGTGGCACTCGCAGGCACATCTCAATGTGCCGGGATCTTCAGGTCATGCTTGCATGTCATGGGTAGCGCTGCTGAGCATTGTCCTATCGCAGCAGCCAGTGCTGCTGCTGCTGCAGTTGCTGCTGAGACGCAAGGGTGTGCCTGCTGCTGCCTGCTGCTGCGCCTGGCGCCTGTGCCACCACAGACCAGCTGGTGCTGGGTGCCAGCGTGCTGCTCGTTGGGTCGGGGTTCGGTGGCCTCAGGGCATGGCTGTTTGAAGGCGCATCCTCCCGTATCGTGAGTTGCCTTGCTGGCGCAGATGATCTAGCCGCTTGACTGCTGCTGAAGCATAACTCAAACTTGTCATCAGCTTCGTTGACGTTACCCAGCCTGCAACGGTTGCTTACGTGTTGATCCTGGCCTGCAAGCTGTCAGCCGCGTCCATTCACTGTACTGCTGGCTGTGAATGAGCCTTACCTTCCCTCCACCCTGTACTGCCACAGATGTGTCGTCTGCGGATCAACCTGTTCTCCAGCATCATGCGCCAAGAGGTCGCCTTCTTTGATGTGAACAGGACGGGCGAGCTGACCAACAGGCTGTCTGAGGACGTGAGAACCACCAGGGCAGACCAGGGTCGACCAACGGCAGACTACAGCCTGCACCTCACCTGCATTGCCTTAAACGCCCCGCTGCAGCGCAGTGTTGGCTGCCTGCAGCGCGAGGGGCACGTGCCACCACCAACAACCTGCATGGCCGTGCTGATCCTGTATGCAGTTCAGCAGTGGCACAGCCTTCCTTCGTTTTTGCTGCGTCAGTGCTCTTGCCTGAACCTGGGGCAGCACTTGCTGTACCTTGCCTCACTTAACTTGGATTGCCCGTCCACGGCAAGCTCACCTCTACCCCACCCCACCACACCCCGCCACCCATCCTGCTACCTGTGCACAGTTGTGCCTCACTTACCCTTTCCCACAGATGGCCAACACCCGCCTCACCCGCCCCGCCCCCTGCCTGTGCCGCAGGTGCGCATGATGAAGGACGCGGCCACTGTCAGCATCAGCATGGCCCTGCGCTCGCTCATCAGCATGGTGCTGGGAGCTGTGCTCATGTTCTTGACCTCATGGAGGCTGTCGCTGTTGGTGCTGGGCATACTGCCGGGCTCACTGGTGAGGAGGGGGATGTGAGCAAGGTGTGTGAGCTAGCTGCTTTGTCTCGTAGGGCTCGCCAAGCACATTTAGCTGTGCCAGGGCCTGTAAAACAACTCACTGTATGTTGCCAAAGCAGATGTTTATGGCAGCGACACACAGTGACATAATGACACACCTTGGATCCTTGGATTGGCACTGTGGCTTGTCAATGTCATTCGGAAACCTTTCTCCCCAACCCCCTCCCCTTTCTTTCAAGGTTGCTCTGCGCATGTATGGCCACTTTGCAAAGAAGTTCACCAAAGAGCAGCTGGCCTCCTCTGCTGCGGCCACTGTCATTGCAGAGGAGCGCTTCTCCTCCATCCGCACTGTTCGCTCCTTTGCAAAGGAGGATGCATCGGTGGAGACGTATGCGCAGGCCATCAAGGTATGAACATGTGTGGGCATGAGATGGCATGGATGCCCACCCAAGCATTGAAGTTTGTAGGTGGAGGATTGCGCTCGTTGAAGCGCAGACCACCTGCGCTAAGGCAGCTCCTACCCTAAAACCTGCCTGTTCAAAATCCAACATGCTGCAGGCAGCTCAGGCACAGAATCGCATACAATGTAGTTTGTGTTGTACGGGGCTGCGCACCTTGTCATCTCACGTACTATCACTCATCCACCATTACTCACAATGTACAACCCGCAGGTGGTCAATGACTGGGGCCTGCGGCAGGCCACTGCGTCGGGTGTGTTCAGCGCCTTCCTATCCGCATACGGAACAGTCGGCATGCTTGTCATCCTGTGGTGAGTGGCATACTAGCAATACTGAAGCAGCTTCTATGACACGTGACAGCGAGGGAACGTTTAGGTAACGCTGCTGGCTGTGAAGAATGGCAGCAGCAGCAGCAGCAGCAGCAGGTCACATTCACCTTAAACTCATGCCCAGGGCTGCAGTGCCATCAAACGTTGCTTAATACGCAGCAGCAGTAACACTGGATCCAGCTAGCAGTGCCACAGCATGTCCTGCCTTGCAGTTGTTCTTGATCAACCATCTTGCGCCCCGCCTTTGTGACGCGCACTGCTCCCTTGGGCTGTGTGTTTATTCAAACTGTCAACCCCAACCCACACCTTGTTGCTGCCCTGCTTACCATGTCCAGGTATGGAGCGGAGCAGGTGCTGGACGACCGATTGTCCCTTGGCAACCTGTCCGCCTTCATGCTGTAAGTCTGCAGCCCAGCTCAGCTCGCTGCACCATAGCCATGCATGCTTTGGACGCCCTGTCCACCTTCGTGCCGTTGAGTGCTGTTCTGGTGGAAGGGGCGTGAAACCATGAAGTACGATACCACTGACTGAGCATGCCGGCCATGCCATGCATGTGACATCGCAAGAGGAAATATCCGTACTGAAGAAGTATATTTTGCACGGCCAGGCATCATCCCTGGCAAAGACCCCGGCCTTCCATCCCAGCAAGCCCTGCCTTTCCTCTGCACCCTACAACCCCAATGCTGCGGCCGCAGGTACGCCTTGTACGTCGGCAGCTCTGCGGGCACCCTGGGCGGTGTTGTCGCCTCGCTGATCCAGGCCTCCGGCGCGTCCGCTCGTGTGTTTGCGCTTATGGACCGACAGCCCGCCATTGACTTAGGGGTGGCGGATGGGCAGCCGCAGGGCAGACCGGATGGGGGACACCTGCAGTTACAGGACGTGTGGTTTGCATACAGGTGAGCTGTGGTTTGAGCTGGCAGGCGGGTTGTCATGTGAGCAAGGAGCAATGACAGAGCAAGGACGAGTGTTTTGCGCCCAGCTAAGCTGGGGTTTCCGTTCACAGCCATAAGCAGTGCTTCAGCTGCAGCTGGGTTGCTGCCATGCTTGCAGTGAGGAGGCCGCTGTCTGCCAAGCGTGTCTGTAATGCGCTGCACCAATCCTCCACGCTCGCCTGCACTTTCTGGCCGCTGTAAACTTCAGGCCCTCCCTGCACGTACTCAAGGGCCTGAGCCTGGAGGTGGCGCCTGGCTCCAAGATGGCTTTAGTTGGCGCAAGGTTTGTGAGCAGCATGTCTGTGTGTTCAGCAGTGGTTTCATGACTGGCAGGCGATAGGACTATTGGCTTCTTTTACCCTGCGCGAGCCAGGCAACAGGCTTGCATCACCTGCCTGACATACGTTGCTGGGTGCAGCTTTGGACCCTCCTCGTGCAAGGCACATGCCTTGCTCAAGCCCCTATCTCACCTCTGCCCTTTCCCCTCCTGGCCCATGGTCATGCCACCCACAGCGGTGGTGGCAAGTCCACCATCATCTCCATGGTCCAGCGCTTCTATGAGCCCGAGCGCGGCTGCATCAAGCTGGATGGTATGGACGTGCGCAATATCGGCCACGTGAGTGACGCCGCCATGCACTGACGCAGCCCCTTCTTCTTGTGTAGGCCTTTTCCAGACCTTGCAGTGTCTGCAGTGTCGGGTTGATAAACAGGACTGCAGTCATCACATTGGCAGGTGACCAGCACGTCTTCCGATGCTCCTGCCAGGCCTGTTGCCTTCTAGTGCAGTTTGAGCGCAGCACACTCAGCATGGGCGCACCCACCTGTCCAATGAGTAGCACATCATGCGCAGCTAGGCTTATTGATACAAAGAGTCCGCAGTCAGCGGTGAACAGCTGGCTGGTGACGGAGATGCGCAGCTTCTTGCCTCAGGCTGCTCCTCCTCAAAACCCACAACCCAGCCTGACATCACACATTCGCATCCTCACACACCCACACTTTTACGCGCCACCACACAGGTGTGGCTGCACAGCCAGGTGTCGCTGGTCACGCAGGAGCCTGTTCTCTTTGCTGACACCATCCTGGCCAACATTGTCTTCGGCATTCATGGACAAGCCTCGAAAGGAGCGAAGCGCGAGGGGGCAAGCGTCTTGGGAGCCGCAGCAGCAGGCAAGATCCGCACCGGCAGCGGAAAGCAGCTTGACCGTGCCGCCAGCGGCAGCAGCAGGGGCATAGCAGTGTCGGGGGCGCTGATGGAGCGGGTGGAGGCGGTGGCACGCCTGGCGAACGCGCATGACTTCATCAGTCGATTGCCGGACGGTTACAACACTGTTGTTGGCGAGCGCGGCGTGCGGCTGTCGGGAGGTGAGCACAAGGCCAGAGGCAGGGACGAGGGTGGCACCACGCGGTGTTTCGTGTCTGTGAGGCGCACGAACAGCAGCCGTACGGTTGAGGGTCGACATGTACTGCAGGTTGTCAGCAGTCACGAAAGTGTCACTGCAGCAAGGCTTGTGGTCAGGCAGGTACCGGCGTCCAACAGCCAACTTAATCGGACACCCTGAAGCTGCTGTCACAGCTCTCAAGAGAAACCTGCGACCTGCCCCACGCCCGTGTGCAAGTGTATGCACCCTGGTGCCCTGTACTGTGCTGTGACACTTGGGGCGGCACCTTGCTGTGGTGCTTTGCTGTGCTGTGTGCAGGCGAGAAGCAGCGCGTCGCGATCGCGCGTGCCCTGATCACCGAGCCGCGCGTGCTGCTACTGGACGAGGCCACCAGCGCCCTGGACGCAGAGAGCGAGTATCTGGTGAGAGGGGCAGGTGGCAGGGGCACCTGGTGGGATCACGCGCTTTACGTATTGCCCTGCATTGGGGCTGTTGGGTGTGCGCAGGGCGCTTTAGGTGGGCGCAGGGTACTGCGGCGTCTGCATCCAGGCCTTGAGCCATGGGTGCTCAGCAACCATGGCAAAATTGCAGCTGGAAGTGCTCAGCATGTGCTGCCGGCGAGCATGAGATCGCCTGGTCTTGCCACAGGTTTCAACAGCAATGCCCTGGCTGTGGCTGCCGCACTATTGCCCTGCAGGTTCAGCAGGCGCTGGACACGGCATCTGCAGGCCGCACAGTGGTTGTAATTGCGCACCGGCTGTCCACCGTCCAGAACGCAGATCAGGTGGCTCTTGTGGCGCAGGGCATTGTTGCAGAGCAGGGCACGCATGGAGAGCTGCTGGAGCTTGGCGGGCATTATGCGGCACTGGTGCGCCGTCAGCTGACGGGTCAGGTGGCTCTTGATGCAGGGGAGGGAGCGGCTGCCGCTGTACTGTGCAGCACTGGCACGATGACTGGTGGCGACGGTGACGACAGTGCACCGGCTGGGTAATCCAATGATTGAGTTTGTACACTTTTGCATCCTGGGTCCTGGGTCTTGGGTCCAAACGGGGGCTGCAGAGCATGCCACACGTGCATTGAACGTGGTCAATTGAATTGTTTTCCACAACCTTCTAAAAAAACCGTCACACTGTGCGAATCGGGGTCCGACGCTTTTCCGACAGTCACTGCAAGCAGCTGCAGGCTGTTGCAATGCACACCATGCAGCGGATCCATGCGCCAGGCGGTAACAACTGCACGGCTGGATGGCACCGGCAGCCCCGCCTGCACTGTCGGGCAGTGGCTCAACCCCCTTCGTCAGCTGCAGCCACGCGCAGCAGCAGCGGCAGTGCATCATCGCGGCCCCGCTCTGCAGTTGCCGCCGTGCCTGTGTCCCATGCAACCGACGCTCCCAATGCAGACGTTCACAACAGTAAACCAATGGCCAAGTTGCAACACAGCATCCCCTCACCCTCCACTGCGACGCATGCAACGCTACTGCTGTCATGCCAAGACAAGAAGGGCGTGATTGCGGCCGTGGCACAGCTGGTGAGCATTTGAAGCTGACGAATGATCCTGGTACCAGATACTAGCAGCAAGCAGTGATGATCAGGGCACAAGGACCAGCACAAGGACCAGCAACAGATCGCAAGGCAGTATGTTGGCTTATATTGTGTTGTGAATCAAAGGCCATTGGCACACGCTTCCAGAGGGCGATTCGTTGTCGCGCTGCTGACTCACTTTGCCCCACCGTTGCTCATCCCCCCCCTCGCGGTTGGCAGCTGTTCGGATTCGGCTGCAACATTGTGAGTGCGAGCCTTGGACACTGAAGAAGAACAGCAGCGGGAGGGGCTGCTGATGTCAGACAGCAAAAACATATCCTGTGTTGCACCAGCTTTTTGCTTCATGTCCCGCAGCTGTGGTGGATCAACAGGCGTGTTGGGCTCAGTGGGTCAATAGATGGCCTGCCTGGTCAGCTTGAATGACTTTACCTTGCTTACCTTGCGCTGCAGCTGTCCTCGGATCAATTCTCTGACGTTGACCAGAACATGTTTTTTCAGCGAGTCTACTTTGACTATTCTGAGTCTGTGGTGGGCCCAGGCAACACCGGTGAGCTCCGGGGGCACTGCTAAACCATCAAAAAGCAACCTGGATCAAGACTTTTTCCAAAAATACATTTGAGGCATTGGGCGTGGCATGTGATTCGTTTGCCACTACGCTGTGCGCAGCAATGGCCTGCATGGCAGCGTGTATTGACAACAGGTGGTGAAGTTTGCCCATGTCCAGCCCACGGCGCCTTCCCTGTCGCTTGCTGCAGTGGTGCTGGAGCGTGCGATAGCGGAGCTGGCCAACAGGTACGACATGACATGGAGGATCTCGTACCGCAACACCGTCAAGCGCATGGCCATCCTTGTCAGCAAGCAGGTATGCATTCGACCAAGCCGGTGCTTCAGCAGCTCGCTTGCTTCCGCACAGGACACACAACTGGGGTGCGGTGTAGGTCTGACAGGTTTTCGCAATAAGCACTCAAGCAAAAGGGCAGATGCAGGTTCATGGTGTTGGTTTGCATCTCCGCCAAACTTGCGCTTGCATGTGAGGCTTGTCATGTCACTTGCACTCAAACCAGCCCGCCCCTATGTCGCTCTGTTGCCTTGCGGTGTGCCCTGTACCCAGGATCACTGCCTGTGGGACCTGCTGATCCGCTTCAAGAACGGCGAGCTCTCCAATTGCGAGCTCCCTGTCATTGTCAGCAACCACCCAGACCTCAAACACGTTGCGGACATGTTTGGAGTGCCCTTCCGCTGCCTGCCCATTGTTGACAAGAGTGAGTTTTGCAAAGAGAGGCCCAGGCAGGGAATGGCAATCTACAGCCACCCGTAGGATCTTACAGTACCGGTTGTTTGACGCCTTCCAACGCTGACTTCTGCATATTGCGTTGCTACTGCAAACCTTGTGCCTGTTGTTGTTGTAAGCACAGGCCAAAAGCAGCAGCAAGAGGCCGAGGTCGACAAGATCATTGAGGAGTACAAAATCGATGTGCTTGTACTGGCGCGGTACATGCAGGTAGATCATGGGCTGTGGCCGCAAGGAGGGTGCAGCAGCGCGCAGGGTAGTGTTGCTGAGAAGCTGCACCCTGGTACTGCCTGATTTGTGACTTGCGTATCGTATAATGTGGATATCCTGGGGCCCATCCTGCTTGCTTCGCTGTCGCCACCCCGCAGATCTTCAGCACCGACT
Organism: Chlamydomonas urium; assembly: GCA_039880955.1. Taxonomy (NCBI): domain Eukaryota; kingdom Viridiplantae; phylum Chlorophyta; class Chlorophyceae; order Chlamydomonadales; family Chlamydomonadaceae; genus Chlamydomonas; species Chlamydomonas urium. The sequence goes on along the minus strand of JAWZTI010000115.1, from coordinate 10,412 downwards.
TCTGCAACCGCCACTGGAAGCACACGATCAACATCCACCACTCGTTCCTGCCAGCGTTCGAGGGCGCACGGCCCTACCACCGCGCACACGAGCGTGGTGTAAAGATCATTGGCGCCACTGCGCACTACGCAACCAGCGAGCTAGATGCAGGTCAGTAAGGGGTGCAGCTTCGCACCAAGGCGCATGCTGAAACCAGCTGATGCCCTGAGTTGAGCGTGGTTGGGTGTACTCAGGGCACTGCACTGACCGCATGCGAGCCACACCTGTCAGCCACACATTGGCCTTCATATGAGTCTCGACGAAGTACAATCAGAGCTGCAAGTTGCGGCTTTTCAGACTAGGCAGTAAGATAATCAACATTGCCATGAATGGCACCGTTTGTTGCTAGCTGCGTCAGGGTACCCGTCTCATGACTGCACACTGTGCAGGCTGAGGTATCAGATCAGCTTTTGAAGCTGCCACACTTTCTGTGACCCTGCACATCCGAACAGGGTGGTGGCTGTCTGTGCTGCTAGTCAACTTCAACTTGCTTACCGCCTGCTTGCCTGCACCAGGGCCCATCATCCAGCAGGACATCACGCGTATCACGCACCGGGATAGCGTGTCCGACATGATTCGCAAGGGCAAGGACCTGGAGCGCCTGGTGCTGTCTCAAGCTGTGCGCTGGCACCTGGATGACAGGGTCATGGTGCATGGCAACAAGACCATCGTGTTTGAGGTGCGCGCTGTAGCCTTCTGTCCTGGGTTCTTTGCAGCAAGATGGCTCTGACACAAGGCGACTCTGCTCCTTGGATGCTTGCAGGACTGAATGCTGATCTGCGCAGTCAACTGGCGGCGAGTTTGCGCTGTTGTACTGCTTGACACACTTTTCCTTGGCATGCTATGGCCGTGCTCGACTGAAGAGGTCAAAGCAGGCACACTTGTTCTCAATGTAAGAGGGCGGTCACGCGGGCTTGAAATCTGTATAATTCCCGCGGCCCCTGGACCAGTGCTTCATGGGCAAATTGTGACCTGAGTGCACGGGTGGCTGAAGGTGGCAGATTGTGCAACAGTCACGCGGTAGCGCCAGTCGAGACCAAACCTCTTAATGCCAATCCCATGCCATGTGACTGGCCTGTAACTCTTTGTTCAGCGACAGGTATTCGCATTTGTGTGCCGCAATTGTAAACCTGCGATTTCCTTGAAACCAAGCGCCCTGGGCTAGCCTGCGCACAACAGCTGCAAAAGAGATTTCATGAGGAAATTGCTGCTGGGCGCTGCGTGGGCTGGGCTGCACGCTGCAACTGCTCCATACTGCACTGTGAGGGGCTTCAGTGTTGAAGCTGCGGTGACTGCAGCAACAACATACTGTGACAGATGATGGCTGCAGCTCGTAATGAATGCCACAGGTGCAGAGAAGTGCATGATGCCTGATGCCTGAGGCATGCGGTGCATGATGCCGAGCACCTTAATACAGGTGCTGCGTGGCTCACATCATGTGTGCACAGTGCACCCACCACCTGGCAAATCCAGGCGGCATTGCCAGCTGTGAGGCATCATGCCAGGCACTAGGGGCAGGTACTGTGTGCGACCATCGACTGGCAGACCAGCTGGCATGCCGTTGGCCTTGAAGTGTGGTGCTCATGCATGGTGCATGCAAAACATGGTGCTAAAGTGCCTCCCCAACCCCAGCCCACTGCAGTGCTGTGTGACAAGGCACATGCCCAGTCCGTTGAAGTCATTGCCCCGTGACGTGCATGCCGCATGTGCTTTCCATGAACGTGGGGTATGCTCACCTCCATCAATCAGTTTTGCACCTTTAAGCCATGCTGGGCACCTGACTGCACAGCTGTTGCTGCTGCTGATTGCGCTGTGCTGCGCCTTGGCTGCCGCCGGATGTGATTGTGTCACTGCACTGTCGCAAGAGTACGTCCGCCACTGCAACATTGCTGCTTCTGCTCAATCGCTCACTTGCCCAAAATGCTCAGTGAGTGCGTGTTGTTCGCTTCTGTGACATTACACCAAATGCCTCTGCATCCCGCCACTTGCATCAGCCCTTGATATCAGCATGCCGGGTGCGTGCTGGCTTAAGCCTGGGTCAGCTCAGCCTGCTTCTTCTTCCACAGCAGATCCAGAGCGGAGTCGGACTCGCCCTGCGTGCGCGAAATGCATGCAAATTTTGGCATGGGGTTGCCGTCATGCACATGCAAGCTGTTGCATGCAGAACGCGGCGTCAGAGGCACACCGCCGCGCAGTCCCGCGCTTGCACTGCTCACCATGACGCGAACCTTGCCGGTCAGCGCGAAAGTGGTGAACTGGCCATTGTACACACCCTCCTCGTTCAGGTGGCCAACGTTGATCTGCACGCTGGCGTGGTCCTTAGCTGTAATCAGCTTGTTCGTCCACGCACTGTGGGAAGGGAGAAAGGGCGCCGGCAGTCACGCCGGAAGTCATGAGCGCCGTACCCATGCAGTGCATGGCGGCCGGCGAAGCCGGAAAAGCCCTTGACGACGCATGGTTGCACGCGAATCGCTTTGCAGTTCCATGCATGCGCTCAGAAACATGCTGGACCACTGCATGCTGAACCCCGCCCGCTTCCTACTCGCGGAACCACCCCAGCGCTCACCACTTGCGGGGGATGTAGAGATCCACAGTCACGCCCTCGTCGTTGATCATTTTTGCGAGGAGGCTCGGAAGGAGAGGGCGCAACAGGGCGAGCGCCGCCCCCATACATGGACTTGGTGTGGAATGTACATACCAAAACTTCGCCAAGGCTGTATGTCACGCTCAGCAGCTGTTACATGGTTCACCTTGCAGAGATGGCTTGGCACATGCCGTGTGGTGGACGCTACAGCTGGCCCATTCCCCGCTTGAAATCAGTGCAGAAGCAGCTGAAAAGTCTGGCAGGAGCATGGAGCGCTTTACTTATCAGCATGCATGTGCAGTGCGCAGTGCACCACATTTGGCCCCGAGTGTGATGTAGCCAGCCCGCGGAAGTAGCCGAGGCAGTCCGCTCGCTCGGCAGCCCTGAACAGAGCATGGAGTGTACCTCGCTCGTAAACTTTCAAGTGTACACCCCTTGGCTGGACATGTGCTGTAGTAAGAACGTCGCGTGCAGCTTGAACGCAGAGCACTGTGCTTGGGGGCCATATACAGGTTGCTGTGGGTTTTAGAATGCTTGCCGAAGATGAAGTTATCACAGATGAAAGGGCTGCACCTAGGGCTGTCGCAGGCTTGACTTTGAAGCTTCAACACATGGTTCTTTGCATGGCTTGCAAGCAACCCTCGCCCATGCCACGTTCAAGCGATGGATGATCAGGGCTTGCTGTTTGAGGAAGACAATTGCCAGGGAAAATTGTTCAGCTAGCCTGTAGGCATTAGGTTCTCACCAAATATCCCCACGACCTTGGCACAATGGCGCTGCCATGCGCATGTTGAAACGCATTCACAAGCGAGAGCAGTGACCGACGTCCACGCTGTGCTTGGTGCACTGGCCCCGCAACCTGTTGCATTGCAGGTGTTTGCCTACCGTGCCATGTTTGCCAAACAACAACACCATTTCCAACAGCACAGCTGGTGCAGCACCTATGATGGATCTAACTCAACGCTGTCAGCTTGGAGTCTCCGCATCGCTGTCATGCCCAGGACCTGCAGAGCAAGCACCCACCGTTCACCTGGCCATCATGGCCACGACATAGCATGGATGCAACTGCAGCTTGGATGCAAAGCACTGTGCTTGGGGGCCATTTGTGTTCCATAGCAAGAACAACGTTCCGGAGAGTTTGCTTGTCACAGATGAAAGGGCTGCAATAACATAACGATCGCCTGCTGTCTCTTCAGTAGAGGATGCGTTCCTTGTCGTCAAGCTTCGCAAAAGCGCTGGAAAAGTTGAACGTGTTAGGCTCTCACATCGCTAGCACAAGGCATCCCTGCAAGAGACTCCAGCCACTCGCTTGTTTGTGCCTTGTGCCATCATTACGTACGTTCACCCCAACCACCGCCGGTGCGCTTGCGCCTTTGAGCTTGAAGGAGGATGGGATTTCTGCGAGTTAAACAGGTGTGAGCTGCAGCTGCATGTGTGAACCATAAGTGACAGAAGTCAGAAGGGGCTGCCAGTGGAAGCGCAGTCCATTCCAGATCGATGCCTGAGCAAGTCGAATTACAGACCGTCTCCTGGAGAGCAGTTGCATTCCACAACGCTCTCAGTGCGTGGCTTGCCGTGACCATTGCATTCTGCGTGAGTCTGTTCACACAAGGGCGCGGCCATGCGCGTGTTGATTTCACGGCGCGTTCACAAGCGAGCTCATTGACCGACGTCCATGTGCCGCGCTTCCTGTTGCATCTTCATCCAGTGTCGTCGTCGCCATACTCCGGCACCAGTTCCAGCAGTACAAGTGTGCAGCACCTATGATGTAATCTCGCTGAGCTGAGCCCAGATAGCGGAAGGTACCCGGCCGGCGATGGTGTGATACTGCCGCCGCTACCTGTAGCAGTGGTGGCAATACCAGCGATACAGCAGTCTGATGATGCTCCTACCACTCCTACAGCTGTGCTCAGCTCAGCGCAGCGAGGTTACGCGCGTGGCGCCTCCCCCAACGGGCAGCAGGCTGGGCCACTGTGGGTATCGCCCTGTATTGTGCTTGCGGCCTGCATCAACTTGGTCATGTCTGGTGTGATGATTTGGCTCAGCGTCGACTGCACAAAACAGGTAAGGGCATGTTGGAACTTGGGCAGCCGCTTGTCACATGCTTGCAAACAGCCTTGACACTTGTGAGGACCAGGGCCAACTGAGCATGTGGAAATTGGCATCTGGCAACTGAGCAAACGCGTCTGCCGCTGGCCGTGTGTGATGCACAGGTCCAAGGCGTTGACGCTGCACTCCTGTATGGCCAGGCCGTCGCCGGCGCCTTCTGGCGCACTGTGGTCATGGCACTTTGGTGGGCAAGCGCTGCAGCCGTGTCCTTCCTGATGCCGCTGGTATTGTTGCTTGCGTGCTGCCGCTCCTGCAAGGGAATCATCCCACAGATCTGTAGCAGCCGCGGCAGATGTCCGACCAGCAATAATGCTGTACATCCCATGCCACCGGTACCGGTGGTACCTGTAGCAGTGGTGGCAACATCAACGACTCAAGGGTCCAATGACGCTCTTACTACTCCTGCAGCTGTGCCAAGACGCGGCAAGCTCTACGACTCTGCACACCTGAGCCGCTTCTGCACCAGCCCTGCGTACGAGGAGCAAGGAGAGAGCGGCCTGATGCCATGTTCAGCAAAACACTGCTGCAGGTACTTGCAATACGGAGAGCGGCCACGGCCTAGGCCTGCTGCTGGGCGCAACAGCATCAGTCGCCCGGCATTACCCTTGGGTGTATGGGTGGAACATGCTACCTGCGGGGCGTCAGAATGGTACAAGAGACTCCCAACTCAAACAATGGGATGAGCGGACAGAGGCCAAAGCACCATGATAACCTGGGTTGTAGACCCTTCAATCTGTTGCGCCAGGCCTCACTGAAGTGAAACAGCGTGTGTTCCCTGCACCTGCTTCACCCCCATGCCTTTGACAAGTTGTGGGCTGCTATTCTGTGTGAGACAAGATTGAGGCAGTGTGATTTCTTTTGAGTGCAAGGGTCTTATGAAAACAGGAACAATGTCATAGGTGACTGCAACATGCAGAAACTGGCGCACACTCTCACCTGCCCTGGCGACGTAGACGGTCAGGCTGCAACTGGGGCACTGTTGTCACGAGATCTTTTGTGTAGGAGCTGCCTGTTCACTGCATGATCACCGACATGCCCGTGCTGATGACCGTCACAGTGTGTGCGCGCCGAAGACGTTCATGAAAGTGCTTGCTTTAACCAGTGTGTTGGTTTCATGCCCACACTGGCAGTGCTCGCGTGAGGGCCGATTGCGCTGGCAGGTCACCACGTTTGCAAGCACCTCAAACAGCCATGGCCGCACTACAGGCAGCAGCGCAGGACCTGGACAAGTTCAAGGTGGTGCAGTTCAGCTGGCAAGCTGCGCGTGAATTGTTTTGTCGTGTGTGTGCTGACCCGGGGGAGAGGGGCCTTCTCGCGCACGCAGGCAGCTTACACCAAGAACGACCTGAAGAACGCGGACGCTTTGCTTGGCCAGCTGAAGGTGCGAACCATGCAAGATCTTGCTTCGAACTAACCCACCTGCGACCCATGTACATTCAGACTATGATGTCATGTCACTGAGTGTTTCTGCATTGCAAACCCGCAGCTCAAGCTGATTTTGCTGCCATCGTTGCCACCAGCGCTGCAACAAACACCCTCCATGCAAGCGGAGCTCACACTCGCACGTGAGTTTCAACTGACAGCGTTGCATGCCTGACAGGTGCTGTGTGCCCGGCGTCGGTAACGCATTGGCACGTGTGCCTGGCCATTTGCATTGACACTGAGATGCAGCTGGGTTGCTTAGGTGCCGCTGAATGTCAAAACGCGCTGCTGGTACCATTGGGATGCGCAGGGGATGCCTACGAATATGCCGCATTGTTCAGCTTGAAGACGAAGGATGAGGCCAGCATGGAGCGCAGCTTTGCACAGTTGAAATCCTTCTATGCAGACACCAAGTAAGCTGAGCTGTGAAAAAGTGGCATGAGTCTGCATGAAGGTCTATGCACTCAGCAGGGTTCTCGCACGGATCTCGTCCTGGTCCCAAGCCAGGCCCCTCACACAGACAGCTGAGGTTAGCCTGTTTCATGCTTTGGATCTTCAGCACAGCCCTGCATCATGCATACGCCTTTGCAGCTGGGACTGGCAGCAGGCAGAAAGAAACTGCTCGGTTACTCTGCTTATCTAGGCTACGCTCCTACCGCTGTCATGCGTGTGCCTGCCGTGTGCGTGTGCATAGGACGCTGCTGCCGCCCTCGCCGCAGCAGCCGCTGCTGCTGGGCCTGGATCTGCTGCGCTTGCTGGTGCAGAATCGCATTGCAGAGTTCCACACGGAGCTGGAGCTCATGTCAGCAGAGGTGGGTACCATAGCCATAGCAGCAGTTTGACCTAGAAGCTTGACTTTTTGAGCTGGGTCTTTTGAGGCAGGTCCATGAGCTAAGTCTGTACCTCTAGTGGCAAGCTCGAGGACCTTGCCTGTTATTGCGTTCGCACCTGTGCTGGCGCTGTGGCAGCAGAGGTGTGCATTCCGGCATTGCCACTCAGCTCCACACACCATGTTATCAAACCGCTACACAGCACTTGCCTGCTTCCAATCCGCTGCTGAACACACGTTCAGGAGCAAGCGCACCTGGGCGTGCAGTATGCCATTCAGCTGGAGCAGTGGCTTATGGAGGGGGCGTACAACAAGGTGCTGCAGGCCAGCAAGCAGCTGCCATCTGATGCGCACGCGGCGCTGGTGCAGCAGGTCGCGTCAACCGTCAGGCGAGTAGGGCGTGCGGGTTGAGCGTGCAACGAGGCAATGGGCTGGGGGTCGCAACCTGGGCTGTCTTTTGACGGGTTGCTCTTCGCGCACTCTTTTGCGCCCTGTGTAGGGATGAGATGGCAAGCTGCAACGAGAAGGCGTACGAGAAGCTGCGCATCTCTGACGCGCAGCGCATGATGATGTTTGACTCAGAGGCGGCGGTGCGGCAGTACGCAGCGGAGGTGGGCGGAGGGGTGGGCAATGAAGGTCACGGTGTCAGTTTGAAGACATTGTGCCAGCATGCAACAGAGTTATCAGAGATGGAGCCAGTCGCGGAGCTGGCAGGGCATGCCAGGGCAGAGTTGTGCTGTGGTTCTGGTGCGCAAAGGCTCGACACGATCAGGTTGCTGGCTGAGGGGAGCACGAATGCAGATCATGCCTGAGGACAGGCCATGTGTTGCAAGCCTGCCCTGGGCGACAACGTCGCAGGGGGCGGTCTGGGAGATTGTTCAGGACAGGTGTTGGGTCATGCTTGGTTCACGCTTGGTATGAAAAGTGCCTGGTCAGTCATCCCAGCTGCAGCAGTCAGTGTGCCCCTTGGTATGAAAAGTGCCTGGTCAGTCATCCCAGCTGCAGCAGTCAGTGTGCCCCTTGGTATGAAAAGTGCCTGGTCAGTCATCCCAGCTGCAGCAGTCAGTATGCCCCTCTGCCCACCCCCTCCGCTGCTCTCCTCCGCTTTTCTGCTCGTGCAGCACGGCTGGCATATCTCTGACGGCTACATCGTCTTTGCACACCCGGACGCGGCCAACAACGCTGCGGGCAAGGATGAGCCTGCCATGAAGCTCATCAACAACGCCCTGGTGTACGCCAAGGAGCTGGAGAGGATTGTTTAAGCAAAGAGTGATGATGCGTCTTGTGGAGGAGGGGCTAAGCAAGCCCTCATAACAGATGCTATGCAAAGGCTGGGGGAAGGGGCGAGGTCAAGAGCTGCCTATGGTGATTGTGTGGTCCAGTCTGGGTGGGTTGATGCAACTCTCTTCATGACTGCATGGTAGTTGTCATGCTGCGCTGGCCTTCATGCACGTGCATGAGCTGCGCCTCAGGAGCATCACACGGTGAGGATGGGCAGGAGCAACTATGCACTTGGCCCTGTCTCAGGAGCCTGATGATTCATAAGCGTCATCACTGATTGATGCCATGTCATTCACAACATCATGCGTGTAACACTGTTGTCCACCATGTACCGACAGCCAGCACGACAGTCTGTCTGGCCCTTCCATCGCCACGGTATCGTTGCACGTGCAAGCGCTGAATAGCAGCTAAACTTCAAGTTTAAAACTTTCAGGCGCAGCATAGCTTCAGGCCGACAAGGAAAAGCAATCATGAAAACCATAAACAAGCACTCAAAAGAGGGCGAGACGAGGTTGTTGTACTCTGCAGTTACTACTCTGCAGTTACCTCTCAGGCAAGCTTATAAACTCCGTACTGCAACAGATAACGAAGTCGCTGCAAAGCAGAGGCAAGACCTTGACTGCAGCAGGTCTGCACGCGGCTTTCGTAGAGGCATTACCCATGGTCCTGCAACAGCTCAATGTTGATGTGTGCTGACGAGCAGTGCCTAGCTACACACTTGTTCCGGCACACCCAAGGGTGGCTGCAGTGGCCTCTGCTGTGTTCACAGGACCAGCCGCATGCAACCGGAGCTGTTCAACCTACAGCAGCTGCATGAGCCCATTCGATCGCTCAGCTTGACCTCACACCCTCACCTCCACATTCACACGCCTGTGCGATAATTCAGCAAGACTTGCTGAGCCATGCAAGCAGGCCTGTGGCTGCTCACCACGGCAGGCAAAAGGTGCCCAGCACTATTGCCCTGCACCTGGCTCGCTGCTACTACAACAGCAGGCGCGAGGGGTTCTCAATGCGCGCCTTGAATGCCTGCAGCAGCAGGTGCGCAAGCTCGCCGTCGTACACCCGGTGGTCTGCACTCAGCGTCACCGTCATCACGCTATGCGCCGTCGGTTTGCCACCGACCAGGACCGTCTTCTGCTGCGTCGCGCCGACCGCCAGGATCGCGGCCTGCGGCGGGTTGATGATGGCGGCAAAGTGCGAGACGCCCATCATGCCCAGGTTGGACACGGTGAAGCTGCCACCCATGAACTCCTCGGGCCTCAGCTTGTTGTCACGCGCCTTGCCAGCCAGCTGCACAGGGGACGGGGCAGCAGGAAGCAGCACGCTATGTCAGCACAGGGGACAGCAGGGCAAACAACCTGATGCAGAAACGTACTAGTACCTGGCGACTGGGCGAGACACTACCAGGGCTGTGCTATAGATAGGACAAGTAAGTGCCCAACTGTATGCAAGGCAAACTTGCTTCTCTGCCCCAAGCAGCCTAGCAAGAGCGCAATCAGCGGTCTGCACTAAAGCCACACGCAGAATTGCACCTGAGGACAACGTGTCTGGTGACAGTCTAACCAGAGCTCCCACATCAACCAACCCTGCTTGCATATGCTGTACATGACCTGCAGGCCTGCTGCAGTCGCCTATTGCCTGCGCCCTTCACCGGCTCCCGGGCGAAATTCTCACAACACTTCCCAAAATAATTGTCCCCTTCAAGCCCTCACCTCGCGCACGTCCTTTGAGATCTGTTGCAAGCTCTTCTTGTCCGCGCCCTTGACGATGGGCGTGATGAGCCCACGCTCTGTCGCGACGGCGACGCACACGTCGACTGCCGGGAACACCCTCGCCTCCTGTGCCTTGGTGTCCCAGAAGGCGTTTGCCTGGGGCACGTCCGCGAGCGCGGCGGCGATGGCCTTGAGCACGATGTCATTCACCGACACCTTGACGCCCTGCTCCAGCAGCGAGGCGCGGAAGCGTGACACCTCGTCCAGCCGCGCGTCGACGGACACGTACAGCGCCGGGATTGTGACCTTGGACTCGAGCAGGCGCGACGCAATGACCTTGCGAATCTGCGTGTTGGGCGTGTCGAAGTATGTCGTGCCGGGCGCGGGGGCGCGTGCGGGCGGCGCCGGGGCGGCAGCGAGGGCGGCAGCAGGAGCG
>JAWZTI010000114.1:0-56544 GCA_039880955.1 Chlamydomonas urium | reverse complement strand
TCTCGTGTCCCATCGCCGCCGAGCTGTGGTCCAGCGAGCCGCGCAGCAGCAGCAGGTTGCAAGCGAACACCACCAGCGACAGCACGTCCGGCTGCATGCCCGACAGCGACTCGCACGTGCGCGCCAGGCACGCCGCCACCGCCTCCCTGGTGCCGGGCGTCCCCACCAGCGCGCCCTTGCCGCCCACGGGGCACAGCGGAGCGGCCGTGCCCCCGACCGCGACAACGGCCGCTGCCGCAGCGACAGCGATGGAGTTGGAGGAAGAGGCTGGCGGCGCGGGGGAGTTCAGCAGCTCGAACTCGCACAGGCAGGAGTTGAAGCCTGTGAGCGCCCCCACGACGCTGGACAGCGCGGAGCTCAGGCGCATGCGGTGATTGTGGCCGCCAAATGCCTCCGCCACCCCTGCCACCGCGGGCGCAGACGCACCGCCGCCAGCAGCGCCGCACAGCCTGTCCAGCTCAGCGCATGCATCCAGCAGGTACCTCTGCAGCAGCTTCTGGGCACCTTCCAGCTGCTCGGATGTGGGGTCCTGCCACAGCGGTGGCACCCAGCCTGCTGCCTCCTTGTCCACCCACAGCTCGACGCCCCTGGGCCCCAGCGGGGGCAGGCCCTGAGGGCCGTTCACCCAGGCAAACCTGCGGCAGAAGATCTGTGTGCAGTGGGGGGCGAGGGGTGGGGGGTCAGGAATACATGGTGTGTGGTGGACCGCGAACGCTGCTGTCAGTGCAGGGTCAGGGGCGAAGGGCGTGGTGGTTGTGTTGGGCGCGAACAAAGCAACATGACACAGACATGAACAAACCAGTAGGTAACACTGACGAAAAGGACATGGTGGGAATACATGTTAGCATGCTCACACATTCATATTACAGACTAACGCCAAGTAGCACACCCAGCCCCTCCTGGCCAAGAGCGGGACCGAGACAAAGCTTAATGCTTGCATGCCCCGCCCGCCTTTACAGGCCTTTTCCCAGCCCTACACCGCCTACCTGGCACAGGGCAGACACGAGGTGCAATCCTGACGCCTGCATGCCCGCCAGCTACTGGCAAGCGATGAGGTCAGCTGTCACAACACCACACCCCAACCCAAGCTCAAGCCGCCCCCACCTTTCCCAGCCCTACACCGCCTACCTGGCACAGGGCAGACACGAGGTGCAATCCTGACGCCTGCATGCCCGCCAGCGGCACCGCCAGCGTCCTGTCGGCGAGGCGCATGAGGTCTGGCAGCAGCGGCAGCAGCGATGCGCCCGGGTACTGCACCAGCGCGTCGCACAGCACGTGCACGTGGCAGCGCAGCGCAGCCTCACGCGCAAAGCTTATGGCGGGGTGCCCTGAAGACGGCACCGCCGCCGCTGCCGCTCCTGTCACCACTGCTGCCGTCTTCGATGCGGCGTCGACGTCCATGCTGCTGCCGGCGGAGGCGTCAATCACAGGGGCAAGCGGGGGCAGGCCCTCAGGCAGGTCCGCGTCGATACATTTCATAAGCGGCTGCACGAGCGCCTTCATCATGACCCCGGGGCAGGCGCTAGCGGCCTCGGCCACCAGCATCACGACCTTGCTCTCCACCGACGGCAGCGGCGAAGACAGCACCCAGGCCGACAGACGCCGCGCCAGCGCCGCCGCCTGTGCCGCAGGCAGCTTGAGCAGCAGCATGCCAAACGTGTGGCCGAGCAGGCCGCCCTTCTTGACGAGGAAGTCGGAGGCGCCAGACGCGCCACCCGCCGCCCCCGCGCCACCGCCCTGGTCCGCGCCCCGCTACGGTGGGGATGAGAGGGATGAGGTGAGCGTTGTGTTTCAGTGGAAGCTTACACTTTGCCTTTGTGGCTGAGTGTTGGCCTGTGAGAAGTGCAGCAGTGGCCGAGTCAGGCTGAGAGGCTGGTGGGACAAAGGTGTCACTCTCCTACTAGGTCTTGCTGGGGAAAGGGGCCCTGTGCGGTACAGCCTATGCAAGGGCTGCACATAGCCACTGGAGGGGCGGGTGCCGCCCAGTGTCACGCTGACCTGGCGTCCACAGGGTGCCACATGGGCAGTAAGGTTGAAAAGCTTTTACCCCACACTTCTACCTTTGTGCCCTTGTGGATAGGCCTACGGACTGTACATTGGCCTTCACCTACCCACCTACCTGCGCCCCGGGGCCAGTGTCCAGATTCTCCAGCAACGCCAGCAACCGCGACAGAAACTCGTCGCTCCACTCGTCGGCGTAGAGAGGCAGCGTCAGGGGCGTGACAGCGCCCTCAGGCTGTGCACCCTCGGGCTGCCCGTGCGCTGAACCCCGGCCTGAACCCTGGGCCGGTGTGGGTGGGCCCCAGCGCCGCTCTTCCGCGTCCTCCACCGCGTACCGCCCCTCCTCCGCGTCCTCGCCAGGCTCGCCCAGGCGCGGTACGCTCGACAGTACGGAGGCGTACAGGTGCAATACAGCGTCGGTCTTGGCTTCATCGTTTGCGTCGATGCCGGGCAGCAGCGCCATCATCGCTTCAGCCAGCATCTGTGTGAGGAGACGGGCAAGCAAGGCGGGTGTGGACAGTGTGGGAAGAGAAGCGCTGCTTGTTGCAACCCATGGAGCCGTCAACACATGGCTCGGCCTGCTGGCAGAAAAGGCACCTGGAGCGGTGTCCAGGGCGCCCAATTTGAAGGTTCAGGTGTGAAAACCACCCCTCACACTTCTCAAGACCGCACGCGCATTCCAACCAACCTGCGGCCCGCTCTCCTCTGCGTCGGGCCCCGGCCAGCCCGACACCAGCATGGGCCGTACACAGTACGCCAGGCTGCTGATCGCAGCGGCCAGCTGATGTGTCGCGGTCGCGGTCGCGAGGGCGGACCGGAAGCGGGACATGACGAGCGGCAGTACGGCGTCGGGCGCAGTGTACGCCAGCTGCCCCAGCGCTGCGCAAGCGGTGTCGCTCAGGGCTGCGCGGTCCGAGGGCCGGCGACGTGCGCGTGTGGCAGGGGGGCAGACAGCGAGGGGCAGAGTGTCAGGGCAGCAGCGAGCGCAACGCAGCAGCAATGTGTAAGCGCTGCTGCCTTGACGCAACAGCCACATCACTCAGCAACATGTGTGGCATGGGTGAGGCAGCATGGGGCATGTTATGCAATGTCATGCACCTTGACCAACCAACCAACAGCCCGTCCGACAGGAATGGTGGTCAGTCTGCAGCGGCCTGGTACCCCCTGAGCTCTTCTGTTTGTGCGCATGTCAGAAGCAGAGATGGGGCGTGGGCAGATGCCCTGCCCTGCCTCTACAAGCTGTGTGTGTGCAGCTCACCAACGCCTACTTGCCGCCGTGCCTTCTAGCCACCCTTGCGCACACCACCCCCTGAAAACCATCCAACCCTGTCGCTGACATAAGGGATCCCTCTTTGCTCCCTTCCCCCACCCCCGGCCCCCGCCTCTTCCCCACGCAGACCCCCACCCCAGGGGATCACTCACAGTGGTCCTTGCTGAACTGCGCCCTGGAGGCCAGCTTCAGAACGGCTTCCACCAGCGCCTGCTGCGTGGCGGGCTGCAGCGCCGCCTGCCAGGGTTCAGGGTTCAGGCCCTGCCGCGCCAGCTGCTTGCCCATCGCTTTGACGAGGTGCTTCAGCAGCGACGACAGGTCGCACGTCCACTTGCCTGGGGGCAAAGGGGGTAGGGGAGAAGGAGACAGCATCGATTGTAGGTGAGATGTCAGAGAATGGCGGCCCCGAGTGCTTCAGCGGACGTGACAGGTCACCTTGTAGTGCGCGAAGGAGGGGAAGAGGAAGGTGTTGGGGAGCGGGTATGAGAGCCATGTGCCATTGGGAATGCATCACTCATCAACCGGCCTGCTATCATGGGAGGAAGGTGGGGAGGGTACGGAGCAGTGGGCAGCAACTTCACCGCTTGATGAAGCCCCGTCTGTACCGCTCACCGGTATTGGAGGGGTGGTAGTACTGCTCCAGCAGGCACACCAGGTGCTGCACGTTGGCCAGCGCGTCCGCGGAAGATGCCTCGGTGCACGGACGCTCCGCCGTGCTCTTAAGCAGGTGCACGATCGTGCGCGCCGCGATCGACGCCTCGCCCGCCAGAAACTGCGGGTCAGGAGGGTTTGTGCGGACAGGTTCGAGAAGGGTCGTTGGATAAGGGTTCGGCAGGTTTGAACAGGCGCTCGCATGTCCAGCGTTAATGAGGCGCTGACATCCTGCCTGAAGCTGCAGGCCATCAGGGTTCGAGAAAGCAGGTCCAAAAGGTCCAAAAGGGGTGCAAAACATGCAGATAGGTCTGCAGTGCAAGGCCTGAGCAGAAGCAGCAGCCCCTGCCCCTCCAACGCCCTCCGCCCCGCGACGCACCAAGGGCATGAAGGCGCGCACCATGCGCGTGGGTGTGGGGCTGCCAGTGATGGGGGAGCACCCCGACGCGTTGCCCACAGGCACCTCCAGCACTCCGATGATGTGTGTGAACAGACGGGGGATGTGGGGCTGCCAGTCAACAGCACCTGGAGGGGTGGGCCACATGGTGGGGGGGTGGGGGGAATGGGCAGGGGCAGGGGGCAAAGGGCGGGGAGGGGCAGGGGTAGGGCTTGAACCACAGAGCAAGGTGACAGCGAAGGGCACTAAGTGGTAGAAGTCAGCACAGGCAGAAAGGTATGAGGGAGCGTCGCACGCCTCACCTGCACCTCCTCAAGCAGATGATCAGCTGTGCAGGTGCCCAGACCATCCACGCCCCACACCCTCTCACACCCTGCCACACCTTTCCAGTCGTGCTTGGCCACCCTGCAGACCAGGCCCGCCCACAGCGCGTCCCACTGGTGGTTGCACGTGACGCTGCCCCAGCAGTCCATCCACTGGCCGACCATGGCCTGCACCTGGGGCCACTCGCACCTGGGGTATGGAGAGGGAGGGGGTGTGGGAGGCAGCTGGGTATGAGAAGATGGGTTGGTCCGGGATCAAATTAGTCAACAAGCTGGCAGATAACTGTGTCTGGATAGTGTACGTCACAATGTGCCCTGAGCCTGCACGAACTGAAACGTTTTGCAATCACAACCGTCAACCCCTGAACAGTCAAGTCATCCCCTACATGCCAACAGGCAGACCCTTGAACTACCAACCAAGCGTTTGAAAGCGTTCAAAACCCAGCGGCCGGCCTCACTTGCAGATGTCGTGCGTCGGCAGCAGCAGCGCCAGCCAGCCCAGCGCCTCGAACCTCGCCACCATGTCGCCGGAGCCAACGCCGCGGATGCCGGCGCGCATTTCGCCCCACACTTCAGCCACCGCGTCGGGGCCATACCAGCGCCGCAGCTTTGCGGCCAGCTTGAACAGCATGCTGTGGCGGTGGGCGTTGAGGCCCATGCCTGGCGAGGGAGGGGTGCAGGGGTGGCTGGGTGGGTGGGCGTGCGCGCTTCACGTTTCACAGTAGATGGACGGTTGAGGGTGTGATGGAGTTGCAGAGGTTGGCGCCAAGACCCGCCAAGCCTTTTCCCGCTTACATTCATGTAAGCACATGCAGAAAGGCTGGTGCCAAGGCAAGACCGGTGCAGGCGCTGTGGCGCACAATATCGTGGGGGCATAAGTGTGGCAGACCTCTGATGCTCACCCGCTCCCATCCCTTAGTGGCCCCTTAGCTCTGCCCCCCCCAGCTCCGCCGCTCAAATTGACGCTGCCCCACAGCCCTACTGCTTAGAATACCACGTGGTACCCAGAATCTGGATTCACACCCCTTCCCCTTTCACAGCAAATGTGCCCAGAGTCGCCTCCCCGAAAGCCACGCCCAAGGCCCCCGCACTCATCTCTCCTACCTGCTGCATCTGACGCCCTTCCTCCTTCCCGCTTCAAGACAACAGCCCTGCAATGCTCAATGCCCCTTGCCTCCTTCCCACACTTTGCTCCCACTACGCTCCCAAGCCTCCCCTCCCTGCCCCCCTGGCCGATCCCTCACTCAGAATCTGAAGCTTGGCATCAGCCACCGTGGTCCTGATCAGGCTATAGACCTGCCGCCAGTCCACGCTGAGCTGCAGCTCCTTCTTGCGCTGACGCAGCGCTGACATCAGCGCATCTGCACAGCGCACCTGATCAGGCAACCAAGAGCGAGCGGGCATGCAGCACCTCAGGTGATCGATTACACGCTGCCCAGGAGTGTGCGAGAGGACGTGGAAGAGCTACCAAGGCTCAGCCTTGCGATGCAATAGAGTGCGTTGTGCATGGTCCCACAGTGGGTGCTGACACTGACTCCTGTTCATTCCACCCCAGTAAGATCCTGCTCGCACACAGTCTCACCTGGGCCTCCAGGTCGTGCGTCGATGACAGCACGGCAGTGAGCAGGGACTTGCAGAGCAGCTGCAGATCATCCAGCTCAAAGTGCACGCTCTTCAATTCCAGAAAGCTGCGCACAAACCAATGCAGACAGGATGCCTGAGCTGGCCAAGCTGTCGCAGCATGCACGCTCCTGCCACCATGACGTAGGCCTTCCCAACCAATGCCCCTGCCCTCACTTACTTGTTGAGGATCTGCACCCATCGCAGCACTCGTCCTTGCCAGGCGTCAGGGCTGCTGTCGTTGAGAGCGAGCTGGACGTCGGCCGACAGACTTTGCACCAGCGCCTTGAAGCGCCTGGGCTCTTCCTGCACTACTGCCTGCGCGAGCGCGGGGTCCAGCCATTCGTCCCAAACGCGGGGCATGGCCTGCTGGTGCCAGGTGTTGCTGAACGAGGGCTATGAAAAGAACACAGCAGGCTCGAGTTGTGGGAATTGCTCAGTGCAGGCGCGCCTTCGTCATTAGGCGAGCAACGGTGGCAGGCATGAGGCGAGGCCCCCGATACAACTCAGTGTGAATTGTGCCCATGTTGATCATTTTCGGGGGTTGTGACAGCATGTAAAACAGCGGTTTTACTGAATCACACCCAGATATTAGCAACGCACTGAACTTGAGGTGCCCTGAAGGCTTATCAGAATAAATTATTTCGGTGTTGCCACACGCGCTCAACCAGGTATTGCAAAGCTGCAGCGGACACGAAGGCCCGTGCTGCAATACCTCATTCATAAGCCGCATCACTAACAGCGCAAGCTCAAGTGTTAGACATTCAGCGCGGCACATCGAAGAGCCGGCGAACGCCCTGAGAGCAACACCACAGTAGCGGACGCAATGGTCAGTGCCTTGGCGCGCAAACTGTCTCCTCGTCAGCCAAGAGCCATTCTAGGGCGGTGTTGCGCATGTTGGTGCATGCCCTGCACATCCCATGACGCAGACTCTGTACTCTGCCACATGCGCAGCAAGCCGAGGCTGGTGGCTCGTCAGCAACTCCAGTGGCGGTCGACCGGAACTGGTGCGTTGCCCGCTGCGTCCGAGACCCCCTCTTTTACACCCTGACTCAGCTACCAAGGCAACCCTGCTGCACATCTGCATGCCATGCACAGGCAGCACCGTGTGCAAAGTGAGATTGAGTCCAGCCGGAGGTGGGAGGCACAGTGGGGCTTCCTCAGCGGCGGCGCCCAGTTCAAGGACAGCGTCGACCAGTTTGTCAACACACACACAGGCTGCAACAGCACCACAGCGCTCAACCTTCGAGTGTCACAAAGGCGCAAGCGGGAATCAATGTCCACCGACCGTATCGATGGCTTCCTGCACCAGTACATGGTCAAGGCGGGCGGCCCAGCTCAAAGGTAGGCCACGAGGGACAAGTGGGAAGGCTCACAAGTCTATGTGAAACGCCATCCATGGCCACGTTATCTTGGTGGCAGGTGGAGTGGGTAGGGGAGTTGGGCACCTGGGGTGACAAGCGTGGTGAGGTTTTGGTTTGTGACACAGTCCTGGTAACAAGGGCACTGCAACACATGGCCGCAGCGTGAGGCATTGGATTTGGCTGTTGGACTTCTTGATGCCAACAGAGTAGTGCAGGAGAGCCGTTGGTAGCGCAGCCCACTGGTCGATGTACCCTGACATGACGACCACTGCAACTGCCCTACAGGCCCCTGCCCCAGCAGGAGTACCAGCGGCCGGCCCTCTCGTCGCATGCGGTTGGCTGGGGCCACAGCCTGGAGGTAAGCTCCCTGGGAGCCAGGCCGCTTCGCTGTCAGTGCCGCGCGACAAAGTGACGCGCCGCTCCGCCCCAGCTCTGTTTGCTGACACTTCAATGTTGAGCTGGGCCTGCTTGCGTCTGTTGCATGCAGAGGTTTGGCCCACTGAAGCTGCATATGCGCTGAAGACCCGTACTATGCTGCAAAGGATGTTACGCGACGTAGCTGATTCAAAGTTCCATGAGGCTTCGATGCCATCTTGAGCAAAGCAAATCATGTCTTTAGCGCACTGAAAGAGGATTGGTTGCTTAGGGCAGCCACTCCAATCACCAGCCTTCTAATCACCGCCTGTTGCCAGTTGATTGCTGATTCTTGCAACCTAGCTGCCTGATGTTTCACGCCACACTCATACATTGTAATGCTACTCGTTCTGCTTGGGATGTCACTGCTCCTTCGGCCTCCTCACGCATGTGCGAGATTGCCAGCCAGAAAAATCACGGGTTTCAATCAGGCATGTCATCACACCCAACAGCCAGTGCTGGCCTGCCGCAAGCGCGGCCTGCACATTCCAGAAGCGCATCCTGGTTGGCTGCCATTACACAGGTATGTAGTTGTAAGGTGCAGCCTGTCGTCAAGCCAGCTAAATCAAGAGCCAGCTGTGCAATGCAAGCGAAGCAAAGTATCATGAAAATTGAGTTATCACACATAGGGCGCTGTGTTGCAGCGGATGCATATCTAGCACACCATCCGTCAGGCGGCAAGGAATGAGAGCGCGAAATCTGCCCAGTCAGTACCGTGTACTGGCATGCCAAGGGAACGGGGAACACAGCTACAGGGATGCTGCTTTCGATCTGTTGCGTTAAGGTGCAGGTCAAACGTCGTCCAGGAAGCCCTTGAACTCAGACCTTTGAGCGTTGATGTAGCCACCCTTCTCCCGATTCTTGGCGATGCAGTCCTGGTCATTGACAGCGCAAGGCTCGCAGTCCTTGCATGCCAGCCTGCACATGCCTTGCCCGCTGCTGGCTCCAAGCTGCGTGACAAACAGCGGTCACCAACAAACTTCAGATTCGGATCAAAACAACAGCCCCACCTGGTGTAGCTTGCGAGCACAGCTGCTCCAGAAAGGAAAACATGTGAATTCACACCAGGCTGACAGGATGTATGACCTGCCCCGACACAAAGCAAGGACAAAAGCGCAACCCACAAACATGGGCACCACCACCACTAGATAGCCCACAGCACTCGCTAGCCCAACAGCACTCGCTTGCTTCACAGCACTCATAAGCCCCACAGTGCTTGCTTGCTGCGTAACCCAGAAGCTCACCATGAAGCCAGGGTTCTTCTGGCACTCGCCACCAGCTGCCCAGGTCTCGCACATGTCGTGCAAGTTGGAGCACAAGCCGGGGTCGGGCAGCGGCTTGTGCTTGACCTTGAGGCTGCGAACGTACTCTTCCTCTGCGGACCAGCATGCAGGGGTTGAAAGGTGAGAGCCACAGCAGTGCACATCAACGCACAGTGCATGCCAGCAGCGACGCAGGATGGGGTAAGGGCCGCGGCAATGCAGGGCCATGGGGAAGGTCAGGTGCACATCAACGCAAGCAAACAGCCAGACGGGGAAGGGGACAGAAAGGATAAGCATGTTCAAGCCTATCAAGCTTGAACGCTGTGTGGCATGGGCATCCCTGTTGCAATCTATGCACGTTCCTGAAACTTCGCAAAACAATGCTGTCTGGGCTTCACTGTCTGTGCACCCCTGCTGGCTGTGTGCTGCCTTGTGGCGTGAGCATCCCCTCCCCTTCCCCCTGATCGATGCCAGCACACCCAGGCTCCCACTCACGTCGGAAGGGCTTGCCGTGGATCCTGTGGGCAAGCAGGGCACGCAGCATGCAAGTCCATGTCAAGTGGCATCACCGAATGCAGGCAGTGCGAGTGCGATGCTCCAAGAAGCGTTGCAGGCAAAGCTGAGGCTGACCGCACACCCACGAGTGTAGCGCTGCAGCGCACCGAAAGCGCAACTACTACCAGCGCTATACCACTGGTACCCATTGTATGATATGAAATGATGTGACTGGCATGCAAGTGCAATCATATGTACAAATTTCACTCACTCCGCCCTTAGCTAGGGTTGCTGATGATGATCAATGGGCCACATCGCAAAAGCTACTGACATGCAGGGCAGGCCCTCGCTGTGCACTTTCAGTGAGAGTTTCTCACCACTTGACGGCGTTCCACTTGACGCCCCTGATCACTGGGCAGCCGGTGTGCATGGAGGATACGTCCATGGCGTCGTAGCCGACCTTCATGTCGTAGAACATGAGCGCATCGCCCTCTTTGGGCCGATACGCGACGTGGCCCTTGGCGCAAGGGGAGAACGGGCCCTGCGCCGCCTCGCCCATCTCCGGGTGCAGCCAGCCGTTGGAGTTGGGGAACGCCGTCTCGCCGCCCTCCTCGGGCGCTGCGCAACGGGCAGCGGGGGCGGAGGGGCAGGTGACGGTTGGGCGGAAGCGGGTAGGCGCAGAGTGCAAGAAGGTGGGCGCGGATCGTGCAGCGCAGGCGGATGGGCTTAGAGTGCAGGTGATTGAGTTGGGGGAGAGATCAAGTCGGGGCTCGCCCAACTGGGTGGCCTGTGTAATGATCTCTGTCTGTCGGGGGAGAGTCTGTTGTCTGTGGCTTTTGTCAGCGACTGCAGGTGCAGGAGAGCAACAACTGCTGCTTGGCAGCCAAGAATGCTGGGATCAGCCTCGAGGGGGACGCTGGGATGCGAGGAACCAGGGGTTGAAAGTGGGCAGCTGGCAAGAAAGGGAGATGGAAGTGCAAGGCGCCGCAGGCAGTAGCTCGCTGTGCACGACACCGACGCTGACTCACCGATGAGGTAGATGAGCACTGACATGACGCGCTCCAAGCCATCAAGGTGGGCACCGTACCTGCAGTGTGAAAGTGTGCAGCAGTACTGACCCTAGTTCAGTGACCTGAGCCCAGGCGACGGGAGCACTGCTGCAGTTTTGCCGGTGTCCTCATGCATAGGCCTGATGACAACTGCTCCAGCTGCACCAAGGTGCCAGTCAGCAGCTCCTGGCAGCAACGTTGTGCTGTATGTGCTGTGCTAGTGCCTGCACGTCAGACTGAACTCTGTCTTACTTGTTGGTAGGGCCGTACCGGAGCACCTGGAAGCAGCGGCGGCGGTGCATGCAGCAACACGGCGCAGCAACGACATGTGTCAGCAGAAGGTTGTCAGACAGGTTCAGTCTTTGCACGATGACCAGGCAAAGATCAAGTACAGGCAAAGCGCTGTGCACACGGACCCAACTCCCTCGCCTGACCAGAACAACCCTCCTGACACTTTGTGCTCTTGCTGCCCCGGCATCTCCCGTCTCTTTCCTGCCCTTCCATCCTTGTTCTGCTGCTTGCGCCACTGCCTATGAAGCGAACCCCGGCACAGCCTGCTGCGGCTTGGCCCTTCTAGACAGCGCCAGTCCACACCATGCCCTACAGCCTTGGGGTGGCTGCTGGCATGCCACACACCTGCATGTCCTCCTGATGTGAGGGAGGCAGATGAGTCCACATTGATAACCGCCGCTCCACTCTTGTGATAATCTCGTCCTGGTTCCGCCTGTGGGCCAGCATGGCAGCGCATGGCGTTGAGCACCAAGGCAACCAGAAGGGAAAAAAACCACACTAGGTCAGAGTTATGGCAAAGTTATGCCACACTGGAGCAAGCTGGGTTTAACTGTCGGCAGAATGCATCAGCCGCGAGTCCCAGTCAAGGTATCACGCCATCCCCTCCTCCTTCACCGCGTCCTGTGCAGATGGGCTTACACAAGGGAGGAGGAGAGATCATCCCGCCTTCCACCTCACCCGGTATTGTGCAACGAGGCCTACATCAGGAACGTGTCCCCCTCCCCCCGTCCTGTGGGCTTACACGGTGATCATGTCCCTCCCCCCTCGCCTCTCCCCCGTCCTGTGGGAATACACGAGTAGACTGTTCTTTCCTCCTTCCCCTTGACTCTGTCCTCTGGGCATACACGATCACCATGCCCCCTCCCGGCCCTTTTTGTTACCGCCCACACCCCTCGGCCCTGTCGTGTTGAGCCCTGTGGACATACACGACAGGCGTGTGGCTTCCCCGTCTCCTCAACCCTATCCTGTGGTCTTACATAAGGAAGGTGCCTGCTGATGTGCGGATGTTGTCAACGACGCCGGTGTTGTTGGGGCCGACCACAGTGGAGCGCTTCATCTGCGAGCAGCAGCCACGGACGGAATGGCAGCACAGAGGCAGCTCAGACCCACGTGAATTGCAGCATACCTCCAGGCCTGGTGTTGTGCGAGGGCGGCCCAGTTGCTACCTCTCCCTGAAGGAGCCTGCGATTCATTGGTTACCTGCGGTGCTGCCAGCTCCAGAATGTGCTTGATTTCTTCTCTGCTCAAGAAACTGCGGTGGGGCAGCGATGGCAGGGTGATGGCACACGCAGCTGCAAATCTCGCACATGATGCAGCTGTCATGCTGCAAAACGCTGCAATGTTGCTCAAGCGGCCCCATCCCACCACCAACACCAACAACACAGCTGAGTCAGCATGCGCAGGCAAGTGCTTGTCTTACTTGTGATACACAAACGCCTGCGAGCAAGGCATACAGGGCAGCCATGAACATGAGCAGGGTTCAAATAAACTGTGAATGCGGTCCCTGACACTGCATGCCTGGCAACGTGTCCCAGGCTCACCCTTGGCTGCCACGACAGCACTTGAATCCTGCATTGCATTCAGCATATGCCAGTGACGGAAGGTGAGTTGTTGCCTCGTGCTGGAGGCGCTCACTGGCACCCGCTGCCTGGTACGATGCTGCTAGCAGGGAACCTGCACGCACCATGGCTTCGTCGAGTTGCCACTTCTCCCTGACTTGGGCGCCACAGCTGGCTCCTCCTGTGTAATTGCATTGTGGCGTGGACACCTGGGTGAGGTGCGCTACTTGGCTGAGCAGGTTGCTTCCCAAGTGCAGCAGAGCTGTTGCTGCGGCTACTGAAGCGAATTGCCGGCAGCTCACATTGGTCGGAACTTCTCCCATCCACCCAATGAGACGCTCCTCCTCCAATGGCCGTGCGCTGAAGCTCCGGTGACAGACGCATGTGAAGGTGGCCAGCACCAGCGCAAGCCGTAGCAGCGACATGGTCAATCAACCTAGTGCGCCTCCTTCGCTACCTCCGTAACTCCTGGGCGTTCACTGCTGAACTCGTGTCCCCCCCCATACTTGGGTGAAACGGTCCTCATTGACTGTGTTCCCTGCAGGCTTCCGTACGAGCACGGTGTGCGCCTTACACCTATCCGTTGACGGTCGCGTAGCTTTTAGCGTCACAGCTTGCTGACGGTCGGTGGAGACATGGCTTGCTGAGCTTCTGCTTCCTGCGCAAGCCGAGCAAGACGGCAGCCGATCAGGGCCCTGCTGGGCCGTCCCAGGGGCTTTCCATGAACCCAGATGCACTCATCGCGGGCAAATACCGCATGGGCAGGCAAGTTCAGGCGCAAGACACACCATCCAGTTGACGAGCGTGCAGCACAGACTTCCCAATGCTAACCTGAGCCCATGCTCTACAAGTGTAGGAAGCTGGGCGGCGGTTCTTTTGGCGAAATTTTCCTTGGTGAGCTCGGTAGCAGCGTCGCAGGCACTCCGAGTTAGGGTCTTGAGAAACGACGAAAACAGCAGCAGGTTGGCACAGGCATGCACGTACAGGACGTGTTCCATACGCTCGCGTGTCATGCGCCAGACGTGACGTTGCTTTGGGCGTTGTTCATGCAGGCACAAACACCCAGAGCGGGGAGGAGGTGGGCGTCAAGCTAGAGAGTGTCAAAGCTCGGCACCCGCAGTTGCTGTATGAGTCAAAGCTGTACAAGATCCTGCAGGGCGGAGGTAGGCTTGAACAGCAATTAGCAGCTGGGCCATGCATGCAGGGTGCAGTGCACGCTCTGCCTTCTATGACATGCACAGTCACCTGAACATTGCCTGCGCGGTCCTGCAGCCGGCATCCCAAACCTTCGCTGGTATGGCGTGGAGGGCGAGTACAATGTCATGGTCATTGACCTTCTGGGACCCAGCCTTGAAGACTTGTTCACGTTTTGCGGCAGAAAGTTCTCGGTCAAGACGGTCATCATGCTAGCAGACCAGATGGTGAGGCCATGCAGGCGAGCGTGGTACTGCAGCTGTGCTGGGATCAGCGTGGTCAGGGGCATGCGCAGCGTAGCAGCAGCGTGCTGCTGCAGGTCAGTGGTTAAACAGCAGGCTGCGCCCTCACACTGTGATAAGGCCCTGCCCTGTGCGCTTGTGTTCGTTACTATCGCAGCTGTCGCGGGTTGAGTACTGCCACTCACGCAGCTTCATCCACCGCGACATCAAGCCGGACAACTTTCTCATGGGCTTGGGGAAACGCGCCAACCAGGTCAACATCATTGACTTTGGCCTGGCCAAGAAGTACCGGGACCCCAAGACACACGCGCACATACCTTACTGCGAGAACAAGAATCTGACAGGCACAGCGCGCTACGCCAGCGTCAACACACACCTGGGCATTGAGCAGAGCCGGCGAGACGATCTAGAGTCGCTTGGATATGTGTTCATGTACTTCCTGCGCGGCAGCCTGCCCTGGCAGGGCCTGCAGGCGGCGACGAAGAAGCAGAAGTACGAGAAGATCAGCGAGAAGAAAATAAAGACGCCCTTCGAGGTGCGTCTTGGGCCGCAGTGCACAGGGGTGCTAGGGGTGTGCAGCAGGGCAGGTTAACCAGGCGTTCAGGGATTGGGGCCAGTCAGAGAGGAATTGTGTTGCGCTATGTGGCAGAGGGTGGGGGGAGTGAATGGGCGGCAGGGAGGCAAGGGCTTCTTAGGATTACTGCACAGATTGGGGCGCTTCATGCTTGGACGCCTGCTATCTGTGGCTCAAAGATGATGGCTATGTGGTATGTTGTGCACAGCACTTGGCATTTTGGGGTACGCTGGAGTATGTATCGATGGTGCAATATGGTGATGCAGGCTTGTGACCGTCCGGCGCACCTGAGCTGCGTGCGCGCCCCACACCACCCGCACAGGTGCTGTGCAAGGGCTTCCCGCAGGAGTTCGTTACCTACTTCCAGTATGTACGGTCACTGCGCTTTGACGAGAAGCCCGACTACGCCTACCTGCGGCGGCTGTTTAGAGACCTTTTTGCGAAAGAAGGTGTGACCAGCGCTGCAGCCATGATGCTTGCTGCAGCCGTCACACTTGCTACAGCCATTGCACCCTGCGGCCGTCACACTGGCTGCGGCTTGCACTGAGACCTGCCCTGCTGCAAACCACCACCACCTTGCCTTTGCACACAAGTTTGCTTGGCTGCCCTTGTACCCTGCGGCTATGTAAGTGCGCTGTGACCAGCTCGTCAGCGGTGCCTATAACCGCTCACACTGGTTTACCCATACCATTTGTGTGTGGCTGTGCGCGTTTTGTACAGGCTGGAACTGGGACTTTGTGTTTGACTGGACCATTCTCAAGTACCAGAGGACAGCGTCGGGCGGCAGCGCTGAGAGGCAGCCGAACGCAGCGGATACGCCAGCGACGACGACGCGGCCAGCGCTGCCGGATGCAAATGAGGCGTCAGCGTCACGCATCCGCAGGTGCGTGCTTGAGGCCGCTGTAGGAAGGGAAAGCAGCTGGGATGGACAGGAGGCAGGCAGCATGGAGAGCAGAGGGCAGCGGCAGGCAGCAGCAGGAGGGACGCAGCAGGCGATTGCCAGGGCTGCTGAGGTTGCTGCTCAGCACTGTCTTTACATGTCTGAGTGTCACTGCATCAGGACACGTAGCGCCAGCCGCTGCCGCTGCCGACTGCGCTCTGCTGTGCTACCTTGGTGTGAGCAGGGAGCAGGAATCCAAGACAGTGGAGCCCAAGGCACAAGATACACAAAAGAAAACTGTGCGGAAAACACTGGTGGGTGCAGGGTTGCAAGCACACACACAGCAGCAGCAGCAGCAAGCATCTTATAGTGCTGGCAGCAACCGTTCAGCGCTAGTTTATATGCCGCCAAAGCCGCTGCGCTGTGTTGCTGCTTGTTCCTGCGTGACGGTTGCAGGCGACTTTTTTCACACGAGGTTGAGCAACGTTGCTCGAGGTTGAGAGACAAGATTCATGACAGCAAACCGCGGCACCAGCGTCGAGCTGATGTGGCCTTCCATCAGGCATACAGATGCATACTGAGGCTCGGATGCCTACGCAGGGATCGTGCCGCAGCCTTAGCCATGCACTTCACCTCGCCGAACATCGTGGCACCCCTATGGTTTGTAGCATGTTATGCATGTTCACTCGCTGCGGGCAGGTGCATAAGTGGTGCCAGTCACTGCCAACGCGCATGCTCATACACCAAACTGTTGGTTTCTTGGTGTGTACACTAAGCGTATGTGATTCTACACCTGCTCTCGGGTAGGACTCGATGGAACTTGACAGTGCTGTGCTGCTCCTCAGTGTACTAGTTGGAGCAGGCGGCCTCTGTGGGGCCCTGTCCTTTTGGTTGCAGTCGGCTCAAGTCACCCTTTCACATGATCCCACACGCTCTGGCTTGTGGCATGCAATCAATGTGCTGAGACCGCATGCTAGCACGGGGCAAGCAGGCTGTGGCCCTGATTACTGAACCGGCCAGCCAGTTCAGCTCCGTGCTCAGCCAAGGTGGTTGAAAAGCATCATCAAATGACTCTTTGCGGGTCCCAGTGTTGGCAAAGAATCAGAACAACAACTCTCCAACCTCAGCACAGAGGAATTGAAGTTTTGCAAACAGCACAACCAAGAAACATATGATTGTACAATATGGCAGGCAACAAACAATCAGCTGTCACCCGCTCCATGTTGCCCATCAGCACAATCCGGGGCTGCACCTTGCTCGCTCTGCTGCACCTGCTGGTGCAGCTGAAGTATGGCCTCATGCTTGCGCGCCCAGTTGCGCAGCCGCAGCACAACGCTCACACTGCCATCCTCCCTCTCCTCCAGTCGAACCTTCACCTTGCCTTGCTGCTTCCCTGTCTGATCCTCCCACTGCCCCGGCAGCATGCCCTCTGCCATCAGCCGCTCCAGCCGGCGCCTCTGCCTGTCTTCCAACTTCAACCGCCGCGCATGGATGTCCATGTATGCCATCTCCCGGAACAGCGCGGACCCTTCAAACGCCTGCAGCTGCGCTTCGGTAGGGATGATGCTGGAGTCGCGCAGCAGACGGAAGAAAACGCCGCGCGGGACCCAGCGCTGCTCTTCTTCCTTCCATGTCACCGGGTAGTACGCCTTGTCGTGCACCCAGGCAGGGTCACGGTCCATGTGCCGTGCTTTCCGAGAGCCCAGCAGGCGCAGGCTTCCATGCGGGAAGTCAACGATACGGTCCCAGTCAAGCGGGTACGTGTCACCCAGCTCCTGCTTGCAAAGGACCACTACCTCGTCGCGGCACATGTACGCCAGGGGCTCCGTTGTAACGACATCGGGAAAATTGAGGTGCACCTGCCGGGGCAGCAAGGCATTGAGCGACAGAGCCAAAATTTCACAGCTGAGCAGGCGGAGGGCAGGGCGGGGGCATCACTGCTTTTTGATGGCGCTGCCTGCCACGGCACCTCGAGGGTCAACTCACCGCAGCTGCTTTGTATAGGCAATGTTATTGAGACGGCAGATCTCAATGCCAGCATTCCTTTATCAGCTGTTATACACAACCCAGCGCACCTTGAATGGCGTGCGCATGCTGACGAGGCACCTAGGTTTGCGCTTGCACTTGTACAGCTTGCGCACCGATGACCCCACGATGTCAATGACCCTGTTGGTCACAGCCTCGACCACTTCCATATCCAAGCTCCAGTCAAAGTCCAGCTCCACAAAGTACCTGTGGCATCACACCAGGTGTCGCCATGTGAACGGTCTGTGAGACCACCGCGTGGCAGATTCAGTACTGCTAGTGTTGCTGTGTGCAAGCAGCAACAGCTGTGCGCTGCCACCACCAGGCCTCATCCTGGTCGCTCTCCGATGCTTGCACCAGACCAGTGTAGCTGCATACCTATTGTAAGCCGCTCACCGGAAGGGGTCTCGGAGATAGCGCTCCGCCAAGAACAGCATGTAGCCATTGTTGTACGCTTCCAAGTAGTCCTGAAGAAACTCATCGTAATCCTGCCTGCAAGTGGTGGCAGTTGACAGCAGCCAAGGCGAAAGGCGACATTGTCCAATTGTACAAGACAATGATAATCTGGACGCAGTTTCATGGCAGGTGCTTGCCCCTGTAACACACCTTGCAACAACATAGTTGCCGTTGCTGGCGTCTTTGGAACCAAGAAACGAGATGACATTGGGCTTTGCGTCCTCCGGCGTTGGATAAAGGTTGAGGAACTGCGGTCGATCCAATGGCCGCCTGGCTCTCGGCCAACCATAGTACGACTTGCCTGGTGCTGGCTTGCACCTGGCGCCCTGTTTGCCTGTGACTGCTGTCGATGATCCCGAGGTGGATGGCTCCAATGCTGTCGAGGGTGATTGCGCTGTCTCTGCTGCAGGCACCTCACCCTGCAGGGATGCCGAGGTGGAAGGCTTTGATGAAGAGTCTGCGAAGCCTTGTGGCTGTGCTGCTTCAGCAACTTCTGAGACTGCTGTCACTTGGCTGGAGCTGCAGCATGCACGACTTCCTGTGCAGCAGACAAGGATGATGCTGAGGCAGCAGCTTGATAAGTTGGAGATGCAGCCGCCTATGCATTGCAGGCGTACCCTGGACGCGCAGTGGGCGCACAGCACTCGGTGGCGCCCGTATCGCAGGCCTCGGACCACAGTTGGGCCCTGTGAATATCAGGCCTTTCACATGCATCGCGCTGGACAGCTCCCTGGCGGATTGCAGGGAAATTCGCAAAACGTCAGCTTGGTATGAACATGTGTGGGCACTAGGTACCCACAACATCAGGTACCTCGAGTACACCTGCAGGCTTCTGCAGGCTGAGGTGCGGCTGATGTCCTTGCCATGCATTGCAGTTTCCTGCAAATTCATCAACAGTTTTTGTGCCAGAGGGCAGGCGCCGCCGGTGCACATGGTGAGAAGGCAAACTGACGTCCTGCAGCACAGATAGATGCAGTCACGTCTCTGCAATTGTGCACCGTGAATAGGTGCCTGCAGGACACGTTGGACAGCCTTGAGCATGCCTAAAAAAGATGGGTTGCTGGTGGCGTCAGCTGTTTGACAGTGAACGTATGGCAGTTGCACTGCAGCAAGCAAGCGTGTTCTGCCCCTGGGTAATGAATGCAGGGGTTGTTTTGACAGAGATGCGCTCTGATCGTGCCTGGGTTGCTGTTTCCTAGGTGTACCCATGGCTGGCAGGGTCAGGTCAGCGTGACTGTAGTCTATCTGGCCAGGCTTCCAGCCCGCCAGGTGCTCCCATACTTTACAGCGGGGCTACGACAGCGTGAATCTCATGGCTGACGATTGTTGCGATGGCGGTAAGGGCGGCGTTGACGCAGTGATGATGCCAGGTTGACGGGCTGCAGAGTCGCGGAGGTGGGTTGAGCCGTTGAAAGCGTTGGCTCAGGAGTGGATATCGGATCAGGTCTGCAGGCAGGGCTGGAATGCTCAACCGTAATCGAAGCAGCAGGCGATGCACAATGGCTGGTGCCAAACAAGCGGCTGAGAAACGCGCCGGCATACGTCTGCAGGCGTGGGAGGCGCTGCATGAAGCAGTGCAAGGCATCAAGGAAACAAGCTAAGGCGACACTGAATGGCGTAGCGGTCACTTCCATGTACGAAGGAGGTCGCAGCTCTGTGATTGCAAAGGTTGTTTGCAAACGACACCAACGTTGCCCCAGCACCTTGCTCGCCATGCTGCTTAGCTCCCGCCCCGAGACCTGAGGCTCTGCTCCTATCCACACACCTGCAACAGCCGGCGCCGCTGCCACATTTACTGTTGTCGCTGCAGTTGCAGCTGCATAGGGCAGGGTAAAGGTCAAAGGTATGGCATAAGGACTGTCAGCTGGAATAATCTAGTGGCTTGCACCGTGAGCGCTGTGCGCAGTTCCTGTGACGGCTAGCGTCGCGGCAGAGACCATGCGAACAGCGCCCCGTTGAATGCCTGTGTTTGCTTTAATCCCCCAGACCCGACCTGCCTGCCTCCTGCGCTCAGCGGACGCGCTTGCAGGATTAGCCCCTGCCCCAACTTGTCCTTTTGTACAACCACAACCACTTGCAGCCATGCCATCCCGACAGCGTGCCATGTTTCGTGATTCCTGCTGATACTAGTTTTAATAATATACTGCCGGCATCTGACCTGGTGTTCGTGGGTACCACACAAACTTCATGTCGTCGCAAAGTGGGAAGTCGTGCCCAATCGAAACCACTTCATCATCCTCCAGTAACCCCTCGCGGGAAGTGGTGCCAGCTCAGGTCCACCAACTTGTGCAGCTCCTCAGCGTCCGCAACGTAGTAGGCACGCTCCTTCTCTTGGTCGCAGCGCCTGACTCTGACCTTAGTCCCGTTGGCTGCTGCAGCAAGTAAGGGGGTGTTTTGGCAGACTTGCGATCAGAGACTTGCAGGTTGATGACACACGACAGAGCTGCCTGCTGCAACGAGGGCATGCAGCCAACCTGAGTTGCTGGTGTCACAGCTGCCTCATGCCGTTCATAGATGTCAAGCCTGCACAACCAGGTAGCCTGCTAGCAGATTTCTGCTCGGATGGGCAGCATGCAGCATGCAGCAGTCTGATAACCTTGCCTGTTGCACGCGGTGTGATGATTGTTTACAGTAGCGGACGCTTGCACGTGCCCTGTTGGCGCGCTGTGAACGACTCCAAGCAGGTGTGGGCAGACTGGGGCTTTGAAGCAGCTGCTTCGGCCCGGCGCTTCAGAAAGGCATGCTAGCGCCGGCTCGTGTGTGTAGGCGCCACCATGGGATGCGAACGGAGAGAAGCCAAGGTCAGGACAAGCAACAGGATCGCTTGCCAACTGCAGCAACTGCAACATTGCCCTCCGGATTCGGGTCCTTTGCCCTGCTGCTTTGTGCTGTGCAGTTGCAAGAACATCTTGCAAGTGCATGGCCTCAGCATCCAGCAGCAGCACCGCACAGGCTCCATCATGGGCACGCCATGCAATCCGGGTGCTTGGGACCACTGCGCTTGCTGCTGGTGAGTTTTGCTGGGTTGACAGCCTTCAAGGTACGGAGGGCAGGGGGGTCACAAATTACGTTCTGCACACTTCCGTTGCAGGTGTGCTAGTTGCTGCGCTGCCATCCATTGTGTCAACACGGATTGGGCTTGCGGCGTCATTGGCAGCTTTGAACATGCTCACACCAGGTATGACCCTCGGCGAGTGATGCTCTTTGTCTCCACTGCATGCTGGTGTCTGAGCGCGCTCGGTTAGCTGGATGGGACCTGGTGGCAGCACCTTGAGCACAACCTAATGCAGTCCTGGAGGAGTTTATCTTTGTGCTGCGCATTGTGTGCCCTGATTTTCGTGTAGGCAGGGTGGAGGTGGCATCTGTGCAGGCGGGCTGGTTGAGCCCTCTTCGGGTGCAAGGCCTCAAGCTCAGGGACAAGCCGTCGCGTGATGCCCAGCTGCTGGTTGAGGTTGACCGCATCACATGCAGCTCGGGCTTGTGGCCGATGCTGCAAACAGCACGCCTGCACAGCGGTACGCCTAGCGCAGCCACTGCAGGCACCGCTGCCCCTGCAACCGTGGGAAGCGGTGCGGATAGCAGAGGTGACCGCGAGGGGATTCCTGCTGCTGCAAGCACTGGAGCAGCAGCATGCGGACCTGTGTTGGTTGAAGGCGCGCTGTTCAATTGCGAGTTTCACCCCTCGGTTCGGAAGTTCAAGCTGATGGACTGGCTTGAGGAGGCAGGCCTGGTGTCGTCTGCAGACCCACCAGCTGCATCAGAAGAACCTGGGCTGCCAGGCTTTGGCGGACGCAGCGTTGAAGCCTTGGCGGCAACAGCAGACAGCAGCGCACCGGCAGTTGTCTCAGCGACTGACACCCGCATCAGCGCCTCGACAAGCAACAGCAGCAGCGGTGCAGCTGGCGGCGACAGTGACAACACGAGCAGGCCCAGTGCCAGCGCTCCACTCGTCGGCAGCACTGGCGTCAGCACTGTCGGCAGCAAGGCTGCTGTGCAGGACGCTGGGCGCGTTCTTACAATGCTGGGCCATGCAGACGCAAGCATGGGGTTCAGCGCGGACCTGAAGGTGGGCCAGGGCCTGCAGCTGTTGCTGCCCGACGCCAAGCTGCAAGTGCCTCAAGAGA
Source organism: Chlamydomonas urium (assembly GCA_039880955.1). Lineage (NCBI taxonomy): Eukaryota > Viridiplantae > Chlorophyta > Chlorophyceae > Chlamydomonadales > Chlamydomonadaceae > Chlamydomonas > Chlamydomonas urium. The sequence continues at coordinate 34,353 of JAWZTI010000114.1, read as the reverse complement.
TCAGGTAAAGAGAAAGTCACAAGCCTGTTGTTTTTCTTCAAGGTTCTTATCCGTGCATACTTGGATTACTTGGATGCTGCACTGCGAGACTGGCGAGTCTCTCTGGACTCAGTCTGTGCTTTGCCTGTCCTCTCGTATACAGCCGGTCAGTAAGCTGCCAACAAGGGAGGGCTTTGTTTTCGGAAGAGAAGACTTGCATTGAAAGGCTCACACAGAATCTGTCTGACATGCTGCATAATGCACCTGCTGCAGGGACATGTTTGGGGCACACCTTCATGCCACAGGTGCGCTAGGCGCCCACGCACTGCTGGAGTGGGCGCAGGAGATGGCGGAGGACGTCACGTGGGGCCTCCCCCGTCCTGCCAACTCAGCCTCGCGACAACATGATGGGGCAGGGGCAGCTGCTGCTGCAACGAACACTGGCGGGGGTGAGATGCAACCCAGCGCTGAGTCATCGTCAGCCAGGCTGTGGGAGCCGCCGCGAGGCTACCAGCCAGGTATACTGCAGGTAAGCAAAGGGATTGGAGCCTCTGCGTGTGTTGCCAACACTCAAGCCCTGACAGCCAGGCTCCTGAGAGTGAGGGTGCGCACACGTTCAGCAGCTGCAGCTGATCGGCTTTGGCAGCAACAAGCCAGTGCACAGGCCGCTGTTGCCGCCCTGATTTCGTTGTCAACTGTGGATCCTAGATACACATGTCACAACCTCTGCCTGGTGTGATGGTAGGATGTGCTTGTTGCTTGACTCCTTACAGCACAATTGGCGCCGCCTAATGCATTCTGCTCACAATTCAAAGCATGTTGCTTTCACCCATCTGTCGCAGCTTGACTCAGAGCACCTTCATGCGGACATCCGTATCTACACCCGAGAGCATGGCGCAGGCCCCATCCTGCTGCATCAGCCTGCTGTCGCGACCCTGGACTTCACACCTGCCCTGTCAAGGTGCACAATTGATGCAGGCAGTACAGTCCTGGTGCATGACCGTCCAGCAGCAGCTGCAAGCCAACAGCGTTGTACAGTTGTGCCACCGTGCGCCAGTGTGGAAGGGAATGTGCTTGCCAGGGTGCTTTGTGTTGTTGGCGCCCTCGAAGGCCACTTTACAGATACATGTGTCGCACCTGTACAGCTGTTCTGCAGCCCTCCTACTGACTCTTGATCCTGATGCTGCATTCCCCGGCCCCTCCACCCTCTGCATCCAGATTTGGTCTGAGCATCATCAACCCAGTGTTGAGCAATGCTGTTGCGCTGCAAGGCGACGACGCGGCAGTACAGGTGCTGTTCGCCCCTGACAGGATGCAGCTGCCATACACAGGGGCGCTAGTGCTGGTGCGGCCGCTGGCGCTGACGCTTCAGGGCGGCGGCCTGGTGTCAGAGCTCTGCTCAGGTTGGTGCATTATGCAGCCTTGCAAGTGGCTGCCTCACCATGGCTCACCACCTCAAGAGCTCTTGCTACAGGATGCCGATGATTGGTTGCGCAGATTGTCGGCCATTACGGCTGCTTGTTGTTTGCTGCACCGCACCCCTCCGTGCCAGGTGGCTCTGCGTCCTTGCAGCGCCGCTCGCCAAGCTCCCTCACTGCCCCCTGTTCCATGCGCCTCTGCAACCTGATTGCTCCCTGCTGTTCTTGTTTCTGCAACCTGGTCCCCGCTGACATCACCTACGCATGCTCATTGCCGCATGTTGCGCTTGTCCCGCAGTTGTAGGCCTGAGCCCCGAGGTTGTGAAGCAGCGGCAACTGCAACTTCAGACCTCAGAGATGCAGGTGCACCTGTCAGCTGGCGGCGTGCTGACAACAAACCGTGTGGACATGCGCATTGGTAAGCGCTAGAAGGGAGTTGCTTTCACCAGTGTGGGGTCATCATTGCCTAATGACTTGGGCCAAGGCTGGGCATCTGCTTTTGCAGTCGAAATCGAAGTACGGTGCTGGTCACCAGGAACGGAGCAGGATTGCTGCGCACCTCACCGGCCCCTGTACCGCCCACGTGCTTGTGTCCTGCAGGCACCAGGTCCAGCGACGCTGGCGTCGGCGGCGGTGGGGGCGCCCTGCTTGAGCTCAGCCTGTGGGGCTCCCACGACCCTGCGACAGGCGCCCTGGACATGGTGCTGGGGCTGCCGACAGGCATGCTGCAGCAGCTGGGAATCGCTGACCTGCCGCAAGGCTACCTGTTGCCGGTGCAGCTGCGCGGTACGGTCGACCGGCCGAGGGTTGGGTATGAGGCCGCGTTGCGGCGGCTGGGCGCGCTTGTGGTGCGGCAGCAGTTCCTGGCCGCGCAGCGCAGGCAGCGCGAACTGCGCGAGCACCTGCAGGCCGACCAGGGAGACCGAACGCAGACCTCGCAGCGCGGCCTGCTGCGCCGCGCTCTGGACGTGGTTTCGGAGCTGCAGCTGCCTGAGCTGCAGGGCACACAGCACCTTGACGAGCAGCTGGCCAGGGACATGGCTAGCGTGCCAAAGCGGTGGCCATTGCCGCAGCATCCCAAGTGAGGCCGGCAAAGGCGTCTAACAGGCACCTGTAGCTCCTGGATCATGCTGGCATAACATCAAGTGTTTGACATGGTTTGAGTAGGCGGTCGCTTGTCGCTCAGTCCCGCTCAGCTTCACAGGTGGCGGACAGGCTGTGGCAGTAAGTCCAGGTGTAGGGAATGTGTCTTCCTGCCTGTGTTATGGCTGCAGGGGCCCAGAAACTGGTTAGCTTGTCATGTCAGGCAGCCTCACCATGCCCGTTGTGAGCAGGGTCAAGCAGGATGTATAGTTGTTTGTGTGTGCTTGTATCGCCGTTGCAGAGAGTACGGGACACAGAAACCCACCAGGCAACACCAGATGCCACATATGCCTTTGGCTGCTCATGGCCCCCCGAGGGCTTTGCTCTCGTACACCTCGCGCGTCACTCCTGTTGACATACTGGGGTTGCACATTGCGCACGATACTCCTGCGTTCCAACATGGACTTTGTGGATGGGATGGACTTCAGTGATTATTCAAGGAATGTTGTGGAACCCCACACGTGTGAACATAATTGCCACCCCAAAAGCACAGCACCTACGTACGCACACACACACACACACGCATATCGACTATGCGCAGCTTGCTTTGTCAACGTGGACTCTCAACCTCTGGGCGTGCGCTGCAGCCCTCCGCTCAGCGGCCACACCCCCGACAAGTGGTGCTGCGTGCGAAATCCTCCAGTGGCGTTGAGCAGCAGTGGGACAAGTTTGTTCGCGACACCCAGGTGCGGCCTCGCTGCGTCAGCTCTGCAACGCTGGGCGGGAGCTGTGGGACCAGCCAAGCAGCTGGGCGCAAGGGGATCATGGATGCATGTGGCTCATGGACAGCAGCACAGTACAAGCAAACTGCCAGCAGGTTACTGACGAAGTCATGCTTTACTGTGGCACTGCAGCCCAAAGTGACAGAGTGGGTGGAAGACGTGAAAGCCTCTGCACAGCGCACGTATGTCAGGATCGACTCAGAGTATGACCTCACAGGGAAAGCGGCCAAGGTGCGTGTGCTGCATGCCTGCGTTTATGCAGCCGCTTTGCCTGTTCTGTCCCATCCACAGCGCAAGGCAGCGCACTGCATCTCTTTGTCTGGGTGCATCTCCTTGCAAATTGCAGACGTGAACGCGGTCACAACACTGATGCATGGTGCACCACCTTGTCCGCAGGCGGCCAAGCGTGTTCAGGAGACAGCCAAGGATGTAGATCAGCAGTACGGGGTGATGCGGCGTCTACGGTCATGGGCGCTGCAGCTGCAGAAAGAGTGGCCAATTTGGAGCAGGAAGTTTGAGGACTTTGCGGCCACGACACCCGGCAAGGTCGTCATTGTGTCCGGCCTCTTTCTGCTCATGACAACCCCAGTGTTCTGGAGGGTGAGTTTGTACGGCTGGCTGATTTGCAATAAGCTTTGCGCGCCTTGCTTGCGTAAGCCACTGGCAGTGCACACCAGAACGGCACAGCAGAACAACATGCCTGCACATTACCATACAGCTTCAGGCTGCTGCTGTCAAGGCCGCTCACAGCACTTGCTTTGGCGCCTGTCTTCCTCATGCATGCTGCGCAGATACTCAATGCGGTCCTGCTGCTGTGGTGGCTGGGCCTGCCGCTGGCGTTGATCCTGGTGGCCAATGCGCAGCAAGCACAGATACGCGCCGCCCAGCAGGCTGCAGCTGAAGAGGCAGAGCGGCGGCGCAACCCATTTGCCAGCATCTTCAGGGGCCGGGGTGCAGGGGCTGGCGCCTCACGAAGTGGCGCTGCCTCGTCCCGCCCGTCCTCATCGTCATACACTGGGCCGATCATAGAAGCGGAGTGGCGGCCTGTGGATGATGACAAGAAGTAGGCTGTTGAGCGACGGGGTGCTGTTTTGCTTTACCTGGCACCATTTGCCAGGTCAGGTAGTTTTGCGCAAGTTGCCTGCACACGCGAGTGCAGGTTTGACGTTTCGAGCGTTGTCTTTTCCATGTTTTCAAGCCTATCTCATCATTCTTGCTCATGATTCTTTGTGCCATGTTGGGTGCACCCGCAACCTTTTGATCAGGTGTTCTTGTTGTAGCAATGGCCTCCACTTTCACACAAAGTTGTGCAGCGCCTTGGCAGCAAAAAGGGCAGCTGATTGGCATGCTTCCAGCCAGCTTTGGAAAATTATAATTTGCAAGCAAGGCAGGTTGCTGGGGGGGTTCATCACAGCAGCAGCTGACAAATTGATGCAGTGCTATAGCACACGCTGTTGCATGAAGAAGCTTCAATGGACTATGTCAGTGCCTAACAAATGCCATTGCCATTGGCAAGCAGGTTCCTAACCTGTTACCTGCTGCCTGCGGTATGGTGCTTAAGACCTGGCTGTGCACATGCTGCTGTGCCCGCTCCAATCTACGGGGTAGCCACTGCCCATCTTATGACGCTCCTCCAGACACTCTGACCTGAGCATCACTTGGGAATCGTGCCGCTCGCTAACTGCTAAGGTGCACTATGTCTTGCAAGTGCCCACGACAGCGCCTGGCTGTGCTACTCTGTGTTGCTGCCGCCGAGGAGGCTTGACAGCATGAGCCTGCGTTGTGAGCGGCTGGCAAGGGTAGGGCGTCAGGCAAGGGCGAAGCAGAGAAAAGCCGCATTGAAAATTTGCACCACAGCAACACCGAGCGCGCCCTGCCCCAGTGCTGTTACATGAAGGTGTCTAGCAACAGAGTGTCGCCACTTGAGCACTGGCGTCACTGATCAGGCAGGCCTTCCCCAAGAAAGCCGCATGCGCCTTGTGTGCCCAACCGGGCAGCCTACCTAGTACAGGCGCTTGCCGAGCATGGCGAGCTTGCGCCAGCGTGGCTTATTGAACTCGTATGCCAAGCAGGCCTTGATGCGAGTACCCAGCGGCGCACCCTTCTCACTCAGCAACACGCATGAGTTGCGGAGGTACTGCACATGGCTGCCGTTCTTCCTGTGGGTTGGGTACTTGGTTTCTGTGATGACAGCCTTCTTCATGACGCCTGCTGGTGCCTTCTCGCCCTTGCCCTGCTTCACCGCCACCTTGACGACGTCGCCAAGGTAGCCATACTGGCCCTGCTTGCCGTAGAAGCCAATGACCTGCGCCAAGCGAGCGCCGCTGTTGTCGATGACGTTCAGCAGGCAGCCCCGCGGGATCATGACCACAACGGGGCAGAGGGCGCGCGGATGTACCTAGCAGCGGCTGATGTGGTGCTTTCCCCAGTAAACACCAGGCATTTCCATGGAAATTTCCATCGCTGCTTGCAAGTGTGGATCTATCACTTCACACGGAACCATGCAGCTCTGTGTGCTCTCTGATTGGACAGTGCCTTGAACATGGAACTTCAGCCGGAATGCCAACCTGAAGAGCTGGCTCTGCTGTTAGTGCAGCAGTACTTGGCGGAGCAGGGCTTCACGACAGGTTGGACCCAGTCTGAAGATTGGCATAACTCTCAATAAATCATCACAGTTTTGGCTGACCCCACTGTCTGTCCACCTTATGCTTCTGTGTTGCAGTACTGGCTGCGCTGGAGAAGGATGCAGGGCTGCTATACGATGACTCCAAGCTGAAACAGGGCAGCCAGCTGATGCAGGTGAGATTCTGGACATGGGTGACGGGCCATGAGCGATACACAACAGCTGGCAGCCAGCAGCAGCAGCAGGCGCGAAGCGGCAGCAGCAGCACATGTTGTGCGTGCCAGCGTTCAGGAGGGCAAGCATTGATTCTCAGCCCCTCACATGCAGCTTGTGTGGGGCCACATGGAGATGCTGTTGAGCAAAGAGGAGCAGGACGAGGGAGCCGCAGCACGCAGGGCAGAGGAGGAGGAGATGCTGCGGGGAGGGAGCGACGATTATGCGATTGAACCTGCTGGCTGCATCGACAACGTGCACCCCTCAACTATCACTTGTGTGCGGCTAGCTCCAGGTGGAGACGCCGTGCTGACAGGCGCAGGTGTGAGGACATGTTTGTCGCTCCTTTGCACATGCAAAGCTGCAGTCAGCAAGACTCAGCACGCCATATCAAAGCTCGCCTTTCTCTTCTGCACTCAACCAACCTGACCATGATGTAAACTGTTCGTGTGTGGACCGTGTGTCACTGCATGTGGTGATGGTCAGGTGATGGCCATGTGCGCAAGGTGGAGCTGTCTGGTGACGTGGCGTGGCAGACACGCGTGGGCTCAGGCGGCGTGCTGTGCCTTAGCGTTGACACCAGCATTAGGTGGGAAGGTGGCCGTCAACGACAGCTGCCTGATCAACAACTAGGAGTAGCTGTTGCCAGCTGCGCTTTGTTTGCACGCTGTCAAAAAGTTATAGGATGCTGTTTGAGGGCAGTGTGGCTGCTTTTGGCATGCCAGCCTGTGAATGGTCCGCAGTTCGCTTTGGCAGCGCCAACCATGCTTGGTGGCTTTGAGCCCGCACCTCAGTGCTACCCTTGCGTGCCTTGTGCACACTTGATGCTTGAGCGCAGCGGGCCCAGCCTTCTGGCTGCTGGCTCCATGGACGGCAGCCTGTCCATCCTTGATGCCAGCACAGGGAGCTGCCTGTGCACGCACAAGACACACAACAAGTACCTCATCCGGGTGGTATGGGTGCCTGGGCAGGCGCTGTGTGTCACCGCGTCGCAGGACCAGAGTGTGGCGGTGCATCGCTTTGTGGCTGCTGCTGCTGGCGCTGAGGGTCAGGGGGAGCTGCGGGGCACCTTGGAGCTGGTGAAGCAGGTGGGCAAACTACGGCAGCACACACTCTTGCAAGCACTGCAGGGTCTTCTCCTGTCATGTGAGGTGGCTTAGTGTCTCAAACATGGTGTCTGGCATGATCTATGGCTTTGACCTGCCAGAAACGCCACAGTGCTGAAATAACACGCTTGATGGCATGTCAGCTGTAAGTTTGTTCAAGGTCCAGTTGGTGCGATTGTGAAGCTTGTAGGTACCCGCTGCAATTGCTGCCCTTCTGCCTATTCCTGTAGCTGCCCTACACAAGCGCAGTACACGACATCACCCTCCTGAGAGACGGCAGGACACTGGTGGTTGCGCTGAAGGGCACCAACTACCTGCGCCTGCTAGACCTGGAGCAGCTGCAGGTGAAGGCCAACAGCGTGTGCATTGGCTGCTGGATGTTGACAGCTTGTGCTGCCTTGCACTTTCGGGACTCTGCTCGCTGACAAGGCAGCTGGTACTTCTTGAAGTTTAGAGGGGTGCTCACAACTTGCAGCTCGCCCTGCAGCACATTCATTTCAACGGAGGTGGGGAAGACCTTGGATCAGGGGAAGGGGGCTAAAGAGAAAGGAGGGCGTTGGAGGCTGGGGAGGTCAGAAGGACTGAGAAGCTGTCTGCGGAGCATTTCAAGGACTTGTGCATGCTACGGCTGCTGCTCATGTTGGGGCTGCCGTGTGCATGCCGTGCTCCACCTGCCACCTTCTCCAGGCTCCGGAGCAGAAGGTGAACATGAACGAGGCTGGCGACGACCACGTGTCCTTCTCCGCCCGCCACCTGGCACTGTCACCCGATGGGAGGTGCGCATGAGGGACCCAGGGGTTTCCTGGTGTCTTGCAACATGGATGCAATTGATAAGGCGACAGTACACGCATATGAGTGCACAAGTGTTGAGTTTGGACCATGATTGGATGGATCACTGCTGTCTGCATGGCTGGCTTGTGAGATGTGTCCGATTGTGCCAGTAGCTGTGTGATTTTTATGACGCCACACACGTAAGCAGGGTGGTTTCCAATGTGAGCTTGACTTTTCCTGCACTCAAGTACTCAATGCTTCAAACTTATAGCACATCCTTGCAAGCATATAATCAGTGCTCCCTCACCAACCTGACCAGGTTCCTGTTGGTGTCAACCGATACCCCGCGGCTGCTGATGCTGCGCACTGTTGACTGGAGTGTAGCAAGGTCCTTTTTTGCAACCGCTGAGCAGTTTCACAACCCCGTGTCTGCATGGCACCGAGACAACCACTACATCTACGTTGCAGCAACTGCTGCTGAGGTGAGTGGGCGGTAACGTCTGGCAGGCTTGCAAATGCAACCAATATCAAGCGCTGTTGGCCGACTGTGTGCGGATATGCTTGCGTCATTGAGTGCCGGCAGAACGTGCTGTGAACGAGTGCTTGAAATTTCAGTGTGACTGACACAGCACAGCACATAACCATCTGTGTCTTGCAGCTTCAACCATTGTTGAACCAGCCATGCACTGCTTGCGTTGCAGGTGTGGGTCTTCCACGTTGGCACAAGCAAGGTTGTGGCCAAGATACAGCCGCACAAGATCAACGTGCGAGATCTCGTGTATGATGCGCAGCGCAACCTGCTGGTCACTTGCTCTTTTGACAAATCAGTCAAGCTGTTCCGTCAGAAGGGCCTGGCTTGATTAGGGGCTTGTTCACTGTGAAACCCTTGTTGTAAGCCAAGGGGTGGCTGTTGTTCAGCTGAGCGCAACAGCTAATCTGTAACCACGAAATGAATGGCCGGCGCCGATGACCACTTTCGCACCCTCGGCGTGACACCGGACGCAGGTGCGGATGCCCACGTAGGCCCCCATGTAGGATCATTCTTGTGGTGGTCAATGCTTCACCCATGGTCGGCCATGCAGGACCTGCTGCCATCAAGCTTGCTTTTCGGAAGCTTGCTCTAGCCTGGCACCCAGACAGACACTCAACAGCCAACGAGCACTTGCGAGCAGCTGCTGCAGCCCGCTTCAAGGTGTGTGGCCCACAGGCGCAATGCCATGCATGCAGCTGCCCAGTGAGCCAAGCCAACATGCACGGCTTTCTGCCTTGCAGGCCATCACCCAAGCGTACGAGGTGCTGTCTGATGGTAAGTCAGTCATATATGTGAGGATCAGAAAGTGTTAAAAGTGCTGGGAGCTGCGATGCATGCTCATGGCTCTGCTTTCTTCTGCAGACCAGCAGCGCACAGCGTACAAGGCATGGCTGAAGTCTGGCGGTCAAGGCCCAGGCTCATCCTGGCCACATGCGCACAGTGCAACCCCTGACCCCTACACAGGTGCGCTGCAGCTGGAATGCCGCAGGCGCAGAGCGACATGGCGTGTCTGAGCATGCTATCTGCCGCTCACACTTGTCTGCATGGCCTAGCTGGGTTGTGTTAAAACGCTGCCGCAAGTGTACAAACGATTCCGCATACTGTGTCTTTGCCCCAGGTGCCTGGCAAAGGGCACGTCAGGGCAGCCAACAAGCTCTGCGGTCACACCGAACAGAGGCGTTATTTGTTGTTGGTGTGACGGTGCTGGGCTTCGCTGGTGCAGCTGGCTTCTTTGAGTGGTTGCTGGGTAAGAAGGTGCGTGCAGCTGCTGCTGGTGAGGCGAGCATAGCGGGCATGGGCTACTCCCAACAACAAAGCAGCGCAGGCGACCTATTGACCTCCATCTGCTGCTGTAGGGTCCTACTTGGTCGCAGGAGAGTGCCCCCACCCTTCGTGCAACAGCCTACGTAGCGCCAGCAGAGCAATCAAGGTACGACAGTTTCTGTGTGATTGTACTGCCCTTTAGCTTGGCCTGCCTGTCCGCAGTAGGTAGGTAGAGTAGGTAGAGCATGTTACAGTCAACAGGGCGCCAGAACTGGCATATGAGACCTTCAACTCAATTGATTGTATGACGGTGCCTTCCCCATCAACTCAGCCGTTTTTTCTCTCCTTACTCAGGGAACTGATCTGGGAAAGAAAGTCAGACCTTTTCCTCCCTGCCAATTTGCTGAGCATTGCGTAGTTTCTCTTGCATCTGTTGCAGGGAGGCGCGTGGCGCTGCGCCAGTGCGCGCTGGTACAACACCTGCGAAAATGGCTGACCTGCCCCTGTCCCAGATACTTGCCCTCGAGGAGCGCTGCACGTCGGATGTGGACTGTTAGCTGCATGGCAAACTTGTGATTTACAAATTGTAATGCCACACAAGTAGAACAGGAGCCATGCGTCAGGCATGTGACCCACTGCCAGCAATTTGCAAGAAAGCTGCTGTGCTTACATGGAATGGTTGAAACGTACACAGGAAGACAGGTGCTTGGACACGTTCAATGGTAGGTATCAAACACCTGCATGCCACTGCAAGGTCACCTGCAAATCAAAGCCATCAACAATCAGCAACATTCATCATACTTAAAGGCAAAAAACGCAGTCTGTTTCACACATAGCCCCCATGAAGGTTTCTCAGCCCTGGTCAGGTAAACATCAGTCCATGACCTGATTTGGCAACTGCTCCTGCATCGTACAGGAAGGGGACTGCACGGAAGGAGCCAGCAGATCTGGTACCAGCACCTGCCACCTTCCTGACACAGCGAGGCCGCGGTCCAAGCTGCGGAAGCTGCCAGGAAGCTGCGCGTCCTCAATGTGTGTCCCCAACCCTGGCCTGGGGCTGAAGGGCCCCTGCACAGGCAACAGCTTCGGCGATGATTCGTACTCGCCGTCTAGAGCCCTACTGGACAGGATGTTGGTCATAGATACTCGACTTGATGGGTTCCTGCCTGCCAGTGGCTCACAGAACTGCTCCTGAGCGCCTGGCGAGGAGGACCCCGCTCGCTGCTCAGCCACAGCCTGCCTGGCAATGTGCTTGCCATCCCTCCAAGTCAGCGACTTGCTGGACTCCCTGCTGCACCACGCCGTGCCGTCCCGGACCGGGCTTTGCGTCACTGGGGTGAAAGGCCGCGGCTCCTCCACGCACACCTGAGTGCTGCTGCCCTGCTTGGGCGTCGGGATAGCAACCGGCGCCGACCCGGGCCCTGGCGATGCTGGCGCCGTGAGCGGGCTCCCGGCCGGCCTCCCGCCCGCGCCGCCATTCGCCCCGGCGATCCACGCCATTAGCTTGTTGCCAGCGGTCTTGACAGATGCCACCAGATCCTGTGAGCGTGCCTTAGCGGACCCATTCGAGTGCCTGTCCTCGGTCGTGGCACGCGTGTCCCTTGAGCAGCAGGACAGGGCGTCTGAGGCATCCGTGGCCGCGTGCAAAGGGCCCCCGTATGTTGGGTTGTTGCTGGCTGCATGGTCTTCTCGCCCAACGGCAAGGCTGGTGGCTGCGCTGCTGCGGTCAGGTCTGCTTGTGCGGTATGAGGCTGCATCATGCTGTGAGTGTGCAAGCCATGGCGCGACACGCTCCATGTCAGGCACAGCATCATGCACAGCCAGCCATGATGAGCGGCGGTGGCTGCGGGAGTGCAGGCCCTGCCGCTGCTGCTGCAGCTGCCCATGCTCCTGCTCTTGAGGGGGCGAGCCAACTGACGCCAAGCCATCCTGCATGCTGCGCTGGGACGTTGTATGCCCCAGGTATGTTGCATGAGCATCATCTGGCGACCCAACAGCTACAGGTGGCACAGGGCTCTGCCCCTTGACTAGCCACGGCGCCGCGCGCGTCAGGTCGGGCACGGCCTCATGCACAGCCAGCCAGGTCTGCTGGGAGCTCTGGGGTCTGCGGCCATGCGCCCCAGTGGTGCTGTCGCGTGATGTGGTAGCACCACCGGCGGAGCTTCTGTCGTAGTGGCCAGGCGTCGGCGCCACCAACACGTCAGGGGGCATGGGCCCTTCGTCGCGGCTGCTGCCTACCTAGTTGCCGCGCGGCTGGTATTGCCCTGTTCCCAAAGCCGCGAATGCTACGCAGAGCACAGCTGCACTGCGCACAGCACGGCAAAGTCACACCAATGGTCGCGGCCTGCCGCCTGGCGTGCTGATGTGCACACTACCAGTCGCAGTGCGCCACAGACAGACATACGATAAAGTGTTTTCCCAATTCGGAGTTTGTGCATGCGCTTTGCAGCAACCCCAAGTTGCCGAATGCATGCGTCCTGAGCCTTGTTGCTGGCAAGTTCGTGAGGCCTTGTGCACCAGTTGAATTGAGCAGGCCAGTGGGTAGCATGTGGTGGGTTACAAATATTATAACCACAGAAGAGTTGAACCTTAACACATAAGAGACAAACACCAGTGCAAGTGTGTGAATATGTGTGGAGTGGTGGTGATTGTGCGCCGAGCTCTGCAGGGCACTGCTTCCTGCGCGTCTGCTAAGCAACATGGGCTCCCGTGGCGTTTTCCAGCCAGTTGGTGCGTGTCGGCTACCTCAGTGACTCCGCCCACCGTGTGCGCTGCCAGCAGGCGGCTTTGCGGCAAGCACTTCGCCCTGTGATGCCCAATCCGCGATTGCATGCGCAGGTCAGAAGCGCCTTACAAACATCGCGGTGGTGCGGCTGAAGAAGACGGGTATTCGCTTCGAGATTGCCTGCTACCAAAACAAAGTCAGGGACTGGCGCAATGGCATGTGAGTTTGAGGGCACTGATTCCAGGCCTTCATGGGATTTCTTGCTGGGCTGTTTGCACAGCTGGCTGCAGGCTGAGCAAGTGCTGCGCACCTTCCTGTGCTCTGCGTGCTGTGATGTGCAGTGAGAAGGATCTAGACGAGGTGCTGCAGGCCACCACTATCTACAACAACGTCTCCAAGGGCGTCGTCGCCAAGGAGAAGGACCTCATGGCGGCGTTTGGGACGACGGACGAGAAGGTCATCTGCCTCGAAATTCTTCAGAAGGGAGAGCTGCAGGTGTGGAACCGCAATGGTGGGAACCAGCCTTAGGCTGGCAGCCAGCACGCAGTGCACATGCTGCGCTCTACATTCCAGCTCAGCAACAAGGTTTTCTACCCTGCACAGGATGTCACGTTGCTCCTCTCGCTGCTGCATCCAGGTGTCGGACAAGGAAAGGAAGATGGAATACGACAACCTGTTCAGAGATGTGTCCAGTATTCTGAGTGAAAAATGCGTTAATCCAGAAACGAATCGTCCCTACACAGTCACCATGCTGGAGAGGGCGCTGCGTGATGTGCACTTCAATGTGGACCCCAAGAAGGCAGCTAAGCAGCAGGCGCTGGAGGTGAGGGGATCACATAAGCACTTGTACAAGGGCGCGGCAGCGCTGGGGTGTGGGGCAAAGGTACAATGCAATCTGCTGCTGCTTGCAGCGCATGTCAGAACATTCATGGCATCTTGCTGCGCATGCCTGCAGGAGCAGACAGACAGGCAGGGGCAGTACAGTGAGGGCGGTACATTGCGGCCTCGCCAGGACTCTGATGAGCTTCTAAGCTTGCTGTGGCATCAGCAGAACTCTTAGCCTCAGGCTCCTCCTTTTGCGCCTTGTCCAGGCGCTGCCCGTCCTCAAAGCCAAGTTCCCAATCGAGCGGGCGCGCATGCGGCTGCGCGTGACGGGCCCCACAGACCGCAAGCAGGACCTGCTGGACATGGTGGACGGATACGATGCAGCTGTGGAGAGTGTGGAGATGGCAGGCGTCAGCGTGTCCCTGGTGGTGCAGGTGCGCTGGGCCTGGCTGGCTGCCTTCTGTTGCCGCTGAAAACAGGGAGTGGGTTATTGACTTCAGAGCTTTTCTTTTGGGTGCCTTAGGTGGCGGTCAGCGGCAGGTTCAGGATGAGACGTTGACTGGCGGGAAGTGCTGCCAATGCCTCTAAGCTGCAGCAGACAGCTTCCTGAGTGAGGTTGAGCATTTCACGCCCCTGTGCTGCTGTTTCTGAAGTGGTGGTGCCGCACGATGCTTTGCTGCTCCTGACCCCAGATCGAGCCCGGCGCGTTCCGAGACATCCACAACCGCCTTCAGACGGAGCTGCAAGGGAGGGCAAGGCTGGAGGTGCTGGCCATGTCTGTGGTGGCGGACGGTGTGCAAGCAGACGAGTTCTCAAACCTGCGCCCCACGCAGCCCCATGCCCCTGTCGGGCTGGCTACGCCACCGCCACCAATTGGGGCGCCGGAGGAAACTGGCTCTGCTGCTGCCAGTGCGGGTGCTGCTGCTGGGGCGGCCTCCACTGCTAGTCAAGGTGCAGGGGCAGCAGGCAGCCAGGCCAGCCAGGCAGCCGAAGCTAGTGGCCGCCCAAGTGCTAGGGGCGCAGCTGCCAGCGTTGCCAGCAGTAGCCTGTCAGCAGGCGGTGCAGGCGTCAGCGGGCTGGGGGATGTAGTGTACTCGAGGGGGCCTATCTCCCAGCTGCCGGATGCACACGCCTCTCGCAAGGAGCGCTTTGCTGAGCTGGACACCCTGCAGCCTGGCTGGGAAGTGGAGCTGCGTAACAAGGGAAGCACGGTGGAGGCGGTGTTCTTCTCACCCTCCGGGGAAATGGTCGGGGCGTTTGCAAACGCCAGGCGTGCAGCACTGGCAGCATCAAAAGCAGCACAGAAAGGTTAAAGCAGAACACCACACACACTAGACAAAAGTCTTTTGTCAACGCAATGCACACTGGAATATAATTACTTGCATCTTTCCTGTAGACTTCACCAAAATTGCTGCACACCACAGCCCGAGAGAGAAAACTGGTGTGGTGGAGGACAAGCAAGCTCACAAAAGGACAGTGGTTGCATGGACGAGAACAGCAACTGAGTCAATCAACTTCTGGGGGACCTAGCCAACGCCGTGAGCAAAGATAAAGAAAGTGATGACTTGCCTGCCCGACCCTACCACGCTCACACTCAGCAATGCAGAACCACCCATGGGAAACCAGTGGTATCATATTATGCAATACTGATACCATCACCTCACTGTCGAATCAGTGACTACTGCTTCGAGACAGTGGAATGGTACCTTTGATGACAGCAGCCTGTGCAGATTTTTAAGAACACCCCCACTCCTTTACCCCAGACAACGTAGCATCACTTGCACCCTCAAAACTCTCAGACGCAGCAACAAACCAACTCTCTACTTGCGCGGCTGGCTGCCGCGCTGTCGCGCTGCATCTTAAGGCGCGTGGCCGTTTAATCTTCCTTTTCCACTAAGCTGATTCCTGGCTTCGCGGCCCAGCTGTGGCGTAGAACAGCAGTGATGGCTGCAGGCGGCGCGACACGATCGCCCTGCAAACGTCCGCCCACCGCCCCGCCAGCACCACCTCCTCGTCGTCAACCATGAGCCACAGCGATAGCTCCTCGCTGAACACATAGGCGAGGTAGTGGTGTCCAAAGTAGCAGACGATGCTGCGCAGCTCATAGATGGCGGAGGCGCCGCCCTGAACACTGAAAACCTTGGACAACTGAACTTGGCTGCTGAGGGCCTCGATGGTGCATCGGATGGCTTCCGTGGGCGCCTGCAGCAACAGAAGTACCGGTAAGGTAAGGGGAACTTGTCACCAAGGGTTGATGCTGGCCGTCAAGCAAGCATCAAACGTTGAGGCCCTGCAAGACAACGCACAGCCTGTGCAACTGCTTTGTGTCGTTGTCAAGGCCACCAGCGGGGCGGGTGCAAGCAGATGTGGACAGAGAAGCACCATCCCACAGTGTCTTCGCAGTCCGCGCTTAACTTCGTTATGAGCCCAGACTCGAATCAGCAGCAGCCAACGACTCAGCAGCGCACAGCAACACACCTGGGGCGACTCCCACACAACTGCCAGGGTGAAGACTGCCGGCAGCCTCAGCAGCGTCACGCGCTTCTGAGCCTGGGACCCGGCATCAGCCACAGCGCTGGGTGGGCCCTCCACCTCGCATAGCAGCTGCTCGAACGATGCAAGGGGCAGTGCAGCGCTAGCCCGGCGCAGGGCCTGAGCCGGAACCAGGTGGAAGAACTGCAGTGGGGCACACAGGTTGCAAGGGTCAGCTGGGTGAGAAGGCTGGAACCTGCAGGGGCCATATCGACCATCATCAGGCATTATTGCCAGCAAGCAGGTACAGGTACTGACAGCGAGTGTCTCCAGCAACTTGTAACGCCCAGCACACACCAAAGCATGCCTCTCTGCTACCTGATGGTGGTTGATGGTTTGTTTCATATCAAACCAGCAGTAAATCAGACACCCTCGACTGTAGCCTACCTTGGTGAACTGCTGGACCTCAACAGTTGAACTGGCATTGGCAGCGGGCGTGCTGGAGGATGCGGCTTTCGCATCGCTGCTCTCTGCTGCGCACGGAACCTGAATGTCCAGACCAAACACACGTTGCGCAAGCGTCTGCGCCGCTTTCCTCGACTCGCACCCTTCAACCATCGGTTGCGCTGCATCTGCATCCTGCGCCGCCCCCGCAGCAGGCTCGGCGCGAGGTGCATAACCGGTGCGTGTGTCGGCATCGCGCCCCTGCTGCTGCCCCTGCTGCTGCCCCTGCTGCCGCCCCTGCTGCTGCCCCTGCTGCTGCCCCTGTGGCGGCAGCTTCACCCTCGCAGGCAGCTGCATGTCGCCGGCGGCAGCGGGATCGCCGGCTGCACTGCCCAGTTCCGCGCGGTGCAGGACAGTGAGGAGGTCCGTCAGCACCTCCCCTGCGTCATGCATGTCGGTGGGTGCAACATGCAGGCTGGGCTGGCCCACCAGCGCGTCCCGTAGTGGCTGGGGAGAGATGACGCTGGCGCCGGCGCTCCCACCTGAGTCTCGAGGGAGGCAGTGCGGGAGGAAAGCAGTGGGGCAGAGAACCAGGATGTGCCTAAACACTCAACACCAAGGCCTGACCACACAACAGCTGTTGCACAACAAAACAGCTGCACCCCTGGCAAGAGCTTGAACAACCCGCGACCGAGGCATTGGTTACCCACCTTGATGCGACGCTGCGGCGCACCCGTCAGCCGCTGCCTGCTGCGCCACGCCAGCCATTGCCTGAAAGATGCTCCACAGCGCGCCCACCACCTTCCTGTCAGCTTTTGCCACGTCGGGGCGCTCCGCGCCGTGCCTGCCAAGCTTCAGGAAGGGCTCGCGGAAGCAGGGCAGGTGCCACAGCGACTGCACGATGACGTTGAGGAAGCAATTATTCTGGCCGCCGCGGTTGAGCAGCGGGCGCACCAGCGCCAGCCGCTTCTCCGCCTCCCAGGGTCCCACGGCGGCGGCAGCGGCGCGACGCGACGGGGTGCCGGGCGCTGCTGAGGTGCTTGACGGGGCCTCGTCAGCCTGCGCCGGTTGCTGCTGCGCCAGGGCAGCCTTGGCAGCAGCAGTCAGCGCCGGCACAAAGACAAAGGCGCCGTCCGGTGCGGGCCTCAGGCTGCCCGGCAGAGGGCGAGCAGGCTCCGCCATCAGAGCAGCGTTCGTGCGGGAGCCGCCGCCCGCCGCCGCCGCCGGACCTGACCCAGTCCGCGAGGAGGCAGGTCCTGGCCCAGCGCCTGGCGCCGCTCTTCGTTGGGAGGGTGTTGAGCCAGGGGTTTCAGACCGCTGCGCCGGCGACTGAAGCGGTGGTGGTGTTTTGACGGCGTTCAATGCAGCGCCTGGCGTCCATTGCACAGGCCTGCTGCCCCAGCTCCCCTGCTGCTGCTGTCCTTGCTGCAACTGGGCTGGGGAGCCGTGCTGCAGCTTCCGTTTCCAGCTGCCTGCCATTGCAGAGCTGGTCTGAGCTGAGGAGGAAGTGGACGCTGCAGCAGGCGGTTGCTCTGATGCCTCCCGTGCTGCAATCGCAGACCAGGTGGTGGGCTTGCGAGCAGCCGCTGCGCTGTCACCCAAAGCTGCCTCGCCGGCCTGCTGCTGCTGCTGCTGCTGCTGCTGTTGGTGGTGGGGGAGGGCGTCGCCAGCGCTCCTGGCAGTGCTGGCAGTGCTGCTGCCGCTCAACCTGACGTCCTCGCCGCCGCTGCTGGACACATCGCTGGACATCTCCTGCAACAGCTCCGCGTCAGCACCGGAGCTCGTACGACTGCCAGGCCGGCCGCTGGCTGTGCTGCTCTGTGAATTCCTGCCGCTGTTGCCGGCTTGCTCCCACGCGTGCCGCGGCGAGTGCGGCAGACCGCCGTCAGCGCCGTCGCATGGCCTCTCGTCCGAAGTGGAGCTGTGGTCACTCGCATCGGCGTCCACAGCGTCCAGGTGCGTCAGTGGGCTTTCTGCAACCGCCGTCAACTGTTTGCCGGCAGCCTTGCCTTGGGCAGCGCTGGGGATGGCGATAGCGGGGCTTGCTGCAGCAGGCTCTGCTTTGCAGGCGTGAGGGGAAGTGCCGGCAGCTGTCGTGGCAGCGGCGCTGCCGCCCGACTCCGCGCTCGCACTCGCCGCTCGCATGGCAAATGGAATGAATGGCTTCGCGCCGATGCTCAGCGCCTTCGGGGAGGGCTTGGCAGGCTCGGGAGTGCTGAGGCTGAGGGGCGTAGCATCTGCCATGGGCTGGGGATGCAGTGGCTGTGGTGGCACCTGCTGTTGCATGGGCATGGGCGCCCCCATGGGCATCATCATCGGCATCTGCGGCGCGCAATAGTGTGGCATGGCGCCCTGCATTCGACCTGGCATCATGCCATGGTGCATCATGCCCCCCTGAGCGTGTGGCATGTGCATGTGCGGCTGCGGGTAGAGGAAAATGGGGTGCGGCATCGCGGTGTTGGGGGAGGGCACCATGCCTGGGTGAGGATACATGGCTGCCGGGCCTGCCCCAAGCATATGTGGGTTGGGCGGCATGCTGTGTGAGTGTGGGTGGTGTGGGAGGTAAGGTGCCGGCATGGGCATGGGCATGGGCATGGGCACAGCGGCGCCATGCGGGCTCAGGGGCATGCTGCCATGCATTGCCGGCCGCATGGCCACCGCAGCTGGTGGGGCATGGGGGCTGGGGCTCAGGTGAGGAGCGGCACCACAGGGGTCACCACCATAGGGCGTGGGGACATGGATGATAACTGGAACAGGCGCTGCGGTAGGAGGGTGACCAGGCGCTGCGCTTGGTGCGGGGTGAGGTGCGGGTTGGATCTGTTGCTGCTCCGGCCCCGGGGTGCTGACCTGGGGCTGCAGTGGTGTTGGGGCTTGGGGTGGCCCTGCAGGTGCTGCGCTGGGGTTGGTGGTGGGAGGTAGCTGCGTGTGGGGCACCTCAGCCCCTGCACCAGCCACAGCAGGTCCACTCGCAGCCACTGGGGTTGCTGCAGCAGGAGCCGGCGGGATGGCATTACCCGTCTTGGCAGCCGGCGGAGGCTGGCGGGATGAGTGTGCCTGCGCTTGTGCTGCACCGCACGAGGTGTCCGCATCAGGTGACGGCTGCTGCATTGCTCCACTCGCTGGAGCGGGTGCAATGCAGGGGGCGCGGGGTGCACCTTGGCAAGGGCTTTGCAGTTGTTGCTGCTGCTGCTGTGCAGGCTGGCCAGTGGCAGGAGCCGTCCCTCGGGCCTGTGGCCCAGTACTGCTGTCCCGCTGGTCCCGCCTGCCCTGCGCCGCCGCAGGCCCCTGCGCAGTGCCCCTTGCCACATCTCTGTGCCTGCTGCCACTAGCGACCTCGCTGTCCCGGTCCTTCCTCTGGCTGCGGGTCTTGCAGGGACGGGCGTAAGCCATAAACCCTGCGTCGTGGCCTCGGGCTGGGTCAGTGTCTGCAACACCGCTGGGAGATGGGGAACCCTGCGGGGGCATTAGGGGCGATGGGCTTTAGCAGCGACAAGGACCGGGTCCTGACAATAGCTGAGATTGTGCTCAAGGTCTTAGTACAGGAGAATATCAGCAACACTTCAGGAAGCACAGCAGGCACGAAGCCGCCCACCCCCTCTCACTCCCCTGTGCATCAACCAGCATCTCCCTCCCTGCCTTCATGCTCACGTTGCCACCCTGCCCTGTGCTCACACCTCATGAACCCATCTGGTCATTATGTGCAAGCACAGCCGACATGCCCCACCACCAAGCTGTGCCAGTGTCTACCTAGCCGCCTGCAACCCCGATTCACATCACGCTCTCGCCCACCTGCCCCTCCGCCTTGTCATGTGTACCCATCTTGCCTTCGCCCACCTGCCCCTCCGCCTTGTCATGTGTACCCACCTCGCTTCCGCCCGCCTCTTTCTCCTCAGCCTCGTCGTCCGCGTCCTGCGCTGCCGCCGCGACGCCGCACATGCGCGCCTCCGCGTCCATGCGCCGCCGCCAGTACCCGCTCTCGTCGCTCAGCAGCTCGCGCCGCCGCTGCTCCATGTACTCCTCCTCTGCTTTCCGCAGAGCCTCTAGCTGCTCCAGCCGCTGCCGCCGCTCCTCCTCCTCCTCCTGCCGCCGGCGAGCGTCCTCTGCTGCGCGGCGCGCCTCCTCGGCCGCACGCTGAGCCGCCGCCTGGGCCGCCGCCTTCTCCTTCTCGCAACGCGCCTTGTCTTTCTTGGTCTGCTTGGCCTTGAGCTTGCGCTCGCGCTCCGCCGCCTCGCGCGCCTGCTGCTCCAGCTGTCATGAAAGCACACCACACGCACAAGCAAGAGTCAGCGCCCGCATGTCACATCTCAAACAGGCAAACTTGCACAGCGTCTGCAGTCAGCTGCTCAGTCGGGACTAAAGGCCCTCTGCTGCAAACGGTTGCTGCACCTCCTTCATCAGGCAGCATAGCTCCCTCGCCCGCTGCCTGCTGCCTTGCCTCCATCGTTACTCAAACATGAACAGCTCCCTTGCCTGCTGCCTGCCACCTCACCTCCATCTTGATGATCTCGCTCTCAGCCTCCTTGGCCCGCTCAGCAGCGTACTCCAGCGCCTTGGCGTCCAGACGCTCCTGCAGCAGCGGCAGCGCCAGCTGGCCGCCCACCACCACACCTGCAACACAAATCATTTGTGACAAATGCGTTACAGAACATGACCAGGACATGTCGATTGAGCGGATAATGTTGGCCAGAGGGCATCAAGACCGGCCCAGGTAGCATGTGTGCTCTCCAGGGTTGTAGCCTGCCATGTGGATCATTCCTCCCCACCACCTCCGCCCCCTCTGCCCATTCCCTTCAAGCAATTCTGTGCTTGCTGCATACACCCCTTGCCTGAATCGTCGCATGCGGTGTTGATGAGCGCCATCTCCAAGTGCTGCAGCGCAACGCGCGACTCCTCCAGCCGCTTCTCCACCACCTTGGTCTCCTGTTAAAAGGGCGTGCCAGCAGCACAGCAGTCAGCCCAGCACCCGTCTGCAATTCACTCTCCAGCTGTCGGCTTCTGGCCAGATGTCTGGCTCAAGCACTACAGGCATCCGATTTTCAGCCTGCTGTGAAGGTTGTTTGGAGGCGCCAAGGTCTGAGCTCTGATGATAGCGGAAGGCTCGGACACCTGCCTGCTTGAAGGACTCAAAGAACTGCTTGTCCTCCGCCTCGCCGTACAGCTGCTTGCGCACATCCCGCAGGAAGTGGTTGCGCAGCTTGGCCAGCTGCATGAACAGGTGCGGGGAGGCCTCGGCCGCTTCTGCCGTCAGAAGCGCCGCGTCGGTCCCTGCATCCGGCTGCCCATGTCCGGCCGTGGCCACCCCCTCCTCGGGGCCTTGCCTGCTTGCTGTCAACGCCACAAGCACAGCATCGCCCTCCCCCTCCGCCTCGCCCTTGCTACCTCCATCTGCACCTGCTGCTGGCGAGGGCGTCACCCCAGCGTGCCCTGCAGCTTCCTTGCTGCTGCTGGGGCCCTCCGACGCCCTGTCATCGTCTTCCACAGTTGCCACCTCCTTCCCAGTCCCTCCCATGACGGCGGCCCTGCTGCCAGCTGTGCTGCCGTCAGTTGCATTGCTCTCAGAAGCGGGTGGGCTGATGGGCGAGCCCAGGGCGGTCAGCACGTCGCACATCTTGTCCAGCAGGCTCTCCACAGTGCCCTTCCACGCTTGGAGCTGCTTGATCTCGCTCTCCCTGTGAGGTACACACACCGGCAGAGGCAGCACGGTTTTAAGTGTGATCAGAGTGATAATCCACGTGGCGGAGTGCACTGATGGAGTGG
Source organism: Chlamydomonas urium (assembly GCA_039880955.1). Lineage (NCBI taxonomy): Eukaryota > Viridiplantae > Chlorophyta > Chlorophyceae > Chlamydomonadales > Chlamydomonadaceae > Chlamydomonas > Chlamydomonas urium. The sequence goes on along the minus strand of JAWZTI010000114.1, from coordinate 12,360 downwards.
CCTTCCAGGCCTGAAGCCGCTTCATCTCGCTCTTCCTCAGCGCGCAGGCAGCACTGCCGTCGGGCGGCAGCACCAGCAATGCCCCGCCCTCAACCCCCAAACTGCATCCACTCACCGCTTCGACATGTCGAGCTCGGCACGCTGCTTCTTGTCGTAGATGCCCTGCAGCCGCACGCCCTGCTCGCGGAACGCGGTCTGCACCTCGAGCTGCTCCTCAATCGCCGCGTCTGCCAGCTGCGCGCGGTGGCGGTCCATCTCGGCCGTGGAGCGGAACACGCCGTCCAGGCTGCGCTGATGCGCGAGCTTCACTTCGTCCAGCTCCCGCTTCAGGCGCTCGAACTCGGGCTCACCCTGCGCATATGCAGCAATGTCAGGGTCACCGCCAGCAGCAACGGGTGGCAGCAGGTCAGGCTGGCAGCTGCAAGGCCCCAGCGGGTGACAAGCAGTGTGCGTTCCACCCACCACACAGCTGCTGCAGAGCAGTGGGTTGCCCTGTCTGTCCAAGTGGCTGCGTGGACGCTTCGTGCCGCCCTCAACACGGTGGCTGCACCGATCTGCCTTTTCCGGTTGCCCGCCTATCCGCAGTGCTCTCCTGCCTCTTATCCCTGACCCCAGTACCGCGCAGCCCTTCCTCCCCTGCCCCATGCGGTCCCCCTTTGGCCCCAAGCAATCCTCCCTCCCCCGCATGCGCTCACCTGTCTGAGCTGCACCTTGAGCATGCGCACCGCCTTCTCCTGCTGCAGATGCTCAAACACCAGGAAGTGCAGCTTGGCCTTGGTCAGCAGCACCTCGCGCCGCAGCATTGACACGATGGCGTAGCTGGGCAGCGCCAGCTCACCGGGATCCCCAGGCAGCTCATCAGGCTGTAAAGAGGGGAGAGGGGCGCAAAGGGGAGTAGAAAGGCTGTTGGATAACTGCTCAGGCTGTGTAATTGCTAATTGCTCATACACGAGGAACAGAGGGGGGCTGGCTGGGCAGGGGGAAGGGGGAATTCAGGCAGCGGCGAGCACAGCAAGGCTATGCCAGGTGCCAAGCTTGTCAATCGCAAAACAAAACGCTCACACACCCGCCATCCAACCCTCTGCCCTGCTGGCCGCGCACACCTGTGCATTACGCGGCACCGGCTGGATGCCAAACTTCTCCGCCAGCTGCTGCGCCTCTAGCCTGCTCTTCAGCATGTCACCCATCAGCTCCTTCGCCTGCTTGCCGCGCGTCTCCCAGATGTAGTAATCCTCCAGCGCCCTGTGACGCACGCAGTTGTGCAGCAGCAAAGGCAACAAGTGTGATGATGGTGATGTGATGGTGGCGGTGTGATGACGTACATTCCTTCCAGTAACACTGCACCACCCTTTCCATCGCAGTGCAACACACACAACCCAGCCCGCACTCACTTGAGCAGCATGCCCAGGGAGTCGGTCGCGGACGCCACGTAGGTGCCCAGCTGGCGCTTGGCCGCGTCCCGCGCCTTCTCTGCGGTTGACACGATGGAGCCATACACCCACTCCAGCACGAGGCCGTTGTGCTGGGGGTCCTCCCCCGCCTTGGACTTGCGCGGGTTGCCGTCCTCACCCAGCAGACGCTCCTGGGGTGTGAGAAAAAGTATCGGGGCAGAGGGGCGAGATTCAAGACACAGAGTCGCGACTCTGTCCATTGTGAATCATGCTGTGTTGGCCTTATGTGTCAGGATGCAGCAACAGAGCATTGACGCCCTGCTCATAGCGTGTCACCTGCAGGTGTCTTTCCAGGACCCCACACGCATGCCTCTCAATCCACATGCCCCCACTTGCCCCGGTCTGTCGATGAATCCCTCACCCCTCACCTGCAGGTGCTGCAGCCACAGGCCATTGACGCTGAGCGACTTGCCCTCCTCGGTGAGAGACCACAGGTCCACATCACCCATGTTCTCCTCGTCCTCAGGCTGCACACCAGGCACAGTGATGCATAGGGGAGCGGCGTCAGGGCCACAGCGCTACATGGCACCAGGTATCAGGCGTGCCGCATAGACCCAAAAGGGGAGTCACATGCTCTTGCCCTTGCTCCAGGCGCTTTCCATATTACCATCTGACCCCTGTGAGCAGCCAGAACCCCGTGGTATGCACTGCACTGCCACTCTGTCAACCTCCTGCCACTGGCTACGCCTTGCGCCTGTCTCAGCTTTGCTTTACCCCGCGCTTCGCATCGCCTGTGCTTAGGGTAGTGGGCACGAGCAACCACTGTGGTGCCCTGCCCTGCCAAGCCCTGCCAAGCCCCGCCCAGCCCTGCCCAGCCCTACCGGGCCCTGCCCTGCCCCGCCCCACCTGCCCTCCCACGCACTCACCTCTTCCTCCTTGGGGTCCACCTTGAGCTTGGTGCTGAGGCCGTCCACCTTCTCAATCAGCCACTCCAGCACCGCCCCCGCCTGCTCGGGGTGCAGCCGCTCCAGGTCCTCGAGCACCAGCTCCGTCCTGCTGCTCTTGTGCATGCCCCCAGGCAGCATGTCGCAGCAGTAGTGCGCCACAGGTTGCACCAGCGACTGGTACAGGCACTCGTGCTCCTTGGACAGCGCGTCCAACAGCGTGTTGAGAGCCTCTAAGTTGGCGGAGCGTGCTGCATGGCTGGTATCATACGGGCCTGCGCGGCGGCGGTGGGGGCGGCCCTGTGGGATGGTCGCCTCCTCCAGGCCCAGCCGGGCGTTTGGCTGAACCTTGGTCAGCAGCTCCGTCCTGCGGCAAGTGCACAGCATTGACATTCACGATCAGGAGCGGGCATGACGGAGACGGAAAGCCGGGGAAGGGAGGGACAGGGAAGGTGGGGAAGGCATAAGTTATTGCGACTGTTGACCTTCAAGAGAAGGCTGCCGCCAGGCCAGCAGTTGATGGTTTCCGCCCTGCACCAGCTGCTCTGTTACCTCTCTACCTGGTAGCTGGCTATACGTGGGTGCTGGCTGGCTGGTGCCCTTCAGCTGCAGATTCAGGACTGAGTTGCTCACCAATTTCTGAGAGGACGTGCTGCGCTGCAAGGCTGCACCGCCCGCAAGAACTACTCACATGCGCTGCCTGAATGCTGCCTCTGCCGGCTTCTCAGAAGCCTTGGGGTCATCCCGAGGTACCAGCCTCCTCAGCTCCTCGCGAATGTGGTGCTCCTGCGCGGGCACACCACCACCACAAGTTTCAGCGAAGCAGCAAAGCTGCAACGGGTATGCCAGCTGCCAATCTGCACTGACACAGTGGTCTATGACCACCAGCAGGCTGCCGGCGCCCAATGACTTGGAGGGGGATTCCAGGAGTGTAATATTGTGTCCACTCCAGCCCCCATTCTACTGGGCGGTGACATTGGCAGCTTTGCCGGACCCACCATGATGAAGGAGCGGAAGGCCTCTGAGTCATAGAAGGCATGCTGCTCCACTCCGCTGCCAGCGGGCCATGTCCACACCTTCCAGGTGCCCTTGTCCCTCATGCGCAAGATTCCCTCCTCCAGCGTCTCCTCGAGCGCAGGCTCCATCACCAGGTACTCGCCCTCCTCACCCAACTCAGCTGCGAGTGGTGGCAAGTAGGGCATGTGGTGGCATGGCATCAGTGCCCTGTAGGCAGGGAGGCCCGGAGGCATCCAGGGTGTCCCAACCCTGGAGCTCATCTCCTACCCTGCTGCTGCAGAACCGCCGCATCGGTCTGCTTGGCTCGCTGTCGAAGCTTGTCCAGGTCAATCGTGAGCAGCGCAACGCGCTCCTGCTGTGACAGCTTCTCCCACAGTGGTCGAGCTGCATCAGCCCGTTCTTGTGGGGTAAGCTGCGGCTCCCTCGGCAGCTCCTGTTTGGGCTTCTTGCTGTTGTTCAGCACATTGCTCTTGCCGCCACTGCCTTTGCCGCCTGCTCCCTTCCCCTTCTTATTAGCCATGGTCGCGGGGATGGGAGATAAGCAGGGACGGTTGCGTGTCTACTGCATGGTCTGTCGAAAGCGTTCGATGCGCTGCACCACTACGCACGCGTCCTGGTGCAGGTTATAGAAGACTTGAGCTAAAGGGAGCCTCATGTGTGTGTGGCACCTCGACCGTGTGGCTCCTGGTGGGTGTGGCGATGGCGCATGAGCGGACACGGCAGCACGCGCGGCACCACGACAGCCACAATGCGGTCTTTCAAGGCGCACCTGCTGCGTTTGCTCGATACAATTCCCAAGGGTCCAATGGTCTTCCGCATGCAGCGCGCTCAGTTGCAGGGGCAGCGCCGAAGCAGGTGGTGCGAACAGGGTGCGCTGGCGTGATTCAATTGCTCAGGACAGCACTTACACTTATCCCTTTCGTCAAAACGCAAGCTTCGGGAGATTTTTTGGGCCGCCGCCGACCAGCCGTTACTTCCCTGTGGTGGGCTGGTAGCAGGTAGGCCTTTGTACAGTCAGCAGGTCTTCCCCTGCCTGCCTTATCAGGTGATAGCTGCCATGAGCTGTGGGTGCTTACTGACCCTTGCAGAGTACATTCATGTGACACAACAACCGCACACGAACTCAGTGCAGCTATGTGTTGCCGACCGCTAGCAGAGCCTGGCATCCTATCTCCAGACATTGGACAGCCACTACTATAAATGCACGAAGTTACCACATTCTCAATCTCATTCGAAACCACACCAACGATACTGCTGCCCTGATCCTACATCGCACACTCTGATGATGCCTCTATTAGGGACAACCACTGGGCCTGAAACCCTGCACACTACCCAGCAGCCCCCTCCTCAGACTCGTCGTCTCCGCCAGCGACGCATGCCTGCCTCTTGCTAGATGACATGACCTGGATCTCGTCAAGCTCAGCGAGCAGCATGTTGCCCGGCATGCGGTGGCTTGGAGACAGGCCCGAGTCATACCCGTCCTTATCCTGCATGGTGCAGCAGCAGTGGTGGCAGTACCGTTGGCGCCAAGCAGCGCAAGGCGACGCACAGTGCAACCAGGCACGCACATGACATGTCGCACCAGTAGACTACACCACTCTCGCTTGGGCATTACTGCAAACCACCGCAGGCATAGTCTGAATCAAGCGCACAGCTGTTGTTTGGCAGGACCCACCTCCGACAGGATGTCGTACTCTTCGTTGCTGTGCGCCGACGTCGGCGTGCACGACGCCTTGCCGGGCGTGCTCGCCTGCCACGCCCCTGTCGCCGTCACGGCCCTGTCCGCCTGATCCCGCCGAGGCGTCACCTGTGCCGCCGCACCGCCGAGGGCGGGGCGCTCGCCACGCGCCGTGCAGGCGCCCGAGCCACGTGTGTACTGCGGTGCGGGCCGGGCACTGGCCATGTTGACGGACGAATCATCGTCGTTGTTGGGAACAATCAGCAGCGGTCGCACCCAGGGGCGGCTGGGCATGCCCAGCGGCATGGCCAGGCGTTGGATATTGCTGGAGTCCGAGACAGCATTTGGAAAAACTTTATCGCCCTGGTGCGCAGCGCTGGCCATGGGCATAATGGGTAGCTCGAACCTGTTCATGCAGCAGCGTTCACAGCGTGGGAGATCAGAGGGCCAATCACAACAGACACAGCGCCTGTTAGCCTGGCTAGTGGGGGCCATGACGCTGGGCAACTGTCAAGCACTTCACAGGCGGTGGCCTCGGCGGAAGCATTCGAGCACGTCCTGCTGTCCAGGGCAGTGCTCAAGGTGAAAAGCACACACACAACACGAGCTGCATCTATGCCTGACCCTTACCTGTCCTCTGCTTCTTCCTGCAGGTCAGGCAGCTGCTGGCTGCTGCCCACCGCCGCAGACAGCGCAGCGCCACCGTCCGAGCCCGCACTGTCCACCATGATGCTGCGCACGCTCGCCCAGCTGCCGCGGCCAAACCAGGCCGCGAGGCTGTCCGCCTTGCCGCTGCCCAGCGTGGCCGTACTGCCGCCGCCCATGCTCTGGCGCAGCAGTACCTCCATGCTCCCGTACTGGCTCTCGTACTGCAGGTCACGCATCACCTCCTCAACGGCATCCAGCCCGGCCGTCGGCAGCCCTCCTGCATGCACGCCTGACGGCTCGTCGCCCTGTGCCCCCCCGCGCCCTGCCTTGCCCGCGCCGACGGCGCCGCTGCCGAGCGGTCGGTCGTTGTCAGGCGCAGTCAGCAAGTCATTGGCCTGTGCGCAGGAGCCTGGGGCTGCGTGGGGGCCCCCCGTGTCATCCAGCAGCTGGTGACCCAGGCGCTGCAGCCGTTGCTTCAGCTGCCGCAGGTCAGCCTGGCGCAGTACGCCGGATGCCTGAAGGTGGCGCACCCGCTCCTCGCCGTCGCTGACCATTCGCATACGTGCCTTGATAGCCTGCAGCAGAGGTCGGGGCCAGGTAGATGCTTTGCTGGCCGCGGCACCTGCATGCTTGTATCTTCAAGGTGTCAGCACTGGCCACGTTCCTTCATGTACGAGACCTGTGCACAACTGACGGTATCACACCATGCCATTGCCAATCCTAACCCCACCCACTCGCCCTGGTGTCGTTAATACACTTCCACCCCATCCCACCTGCATTGCCGTGTCTAGCTTTGCGTGCTTGTCCCTCCACAGCTGCAGCTCCTCATGCCGCTCCGTCGCCGTGGCCCGCACACAGTCAAACGCCACCTGCAAGTTCGACAGCTGCTGCGACAGCTGGTCCACCCGCTGCTCCTTCGCACTGATCGCTTCAAACGCAGCGGCGAGCTGCTGCTCCAAGGCCCCCATTTTGCACTCCAGCTGCGCGGCCTGCTCCTGTACGGAGGACAGCTGATGCGTGTGCTGCTCCTGCTCCCTATTGAGGTAGTGCATGTGGGTGGAAATCGGGTGGATGAGAAAAAGGCAAGCAAGGCAGCACCGTCCTGCGAATAGATCCCTCCTGTTTGTGATACAGATCTTGAGATGGGTTAACGCATCCATGGTGACGATGACATCAGCAACCAGTCTGGCCAGCTTACCACTCACCAGCCCTCATGTGCAGCTTGGCCTCCCAACCCCGTCACACAATATCCGCCCAAAGCACAGGAACACAGGCTCTAGCAACCACACCTCTCCCTAGCAACAACACCTCCCAATCAATAACTCATGATGCAAGTGTCACTCACTCAGCGTGAGTCGCCTGTTGCTCCGCCAGCTGCGCCCTGAGCGCCTCCACCTCCAGCTTTGCCCTACGCACTTCCTCCTTCTCAACACCCAGCTCCTGCTGAGCCTGCATGTGCTGCGCTCTCTGCTGCTGCGCTGCCAGCTGCGTCACGGCGTGCTCCTGCTGCTGCTGCTCTAGGTGCAGGCCCAGGCTGCGCACCTGAAGGCATCGCACGCAGTCATGCAACCATGCACGTACCATCTTGTTATGGCTAGCAGTCAGCAGTCAGCCATTGTGATTCGAGCAGTGCCTCTGTATACTGGCAAGAACCTCTCTCGTCGCTGCCACCTTGCACTCAGTACATATAAACACGACAGTACATAACTGCGCCAGGGTCTCCCCTGCTTGCAGACACCAACCTTCTTCTCAAGCTGTCGGTTCAGCCGTGCGCCATCAGCCAGCTGCTGCATCATGCAGTCATTCTGCGCAAGTGCATGGAGGGCGCAAGGTCATGCCATGCATGCTCAGCCCAACCTGCCTCATCTCCAGGGCTGATTTGTCTTCCCTGGCAGGTCACATCTATCCACCTGGCCAGATGTGGGCAGATTACAGAAATCTAACAGCATTCATGTTTGGCCCCTTTGCTACGTGCAAGCAGGAAACGCCTCTTGAGCTGCGACTGTGATGCCTCAGGGACAGATTGATGCAGCTCCCCACGCACCTGGCGAGCCAGCACCGCCTCATGCGATACTTTGCGCATCCAGCTGGCAATCTTTGCAGCGGGGACGGGTTGCATGTGGGTTGCAGCCAGGTGCACCTGCGCAGACATGCACACCGCGCATTCACACATGATTGACATGTCCTTTGCATCCTCAGGCCTCATGGGCGCGATACTTGAGGTATCCCCTGTCCTTTCCCTCACAGCAGCCTCTGTGCGGCACACTCACTGGCGCCTGACTGTTGGCGGAGATGAACCCCGTCGGTGTGCACGTCCACATCTGCTCTGTGGATCTGGCCCTCATGCCCTGCACCTTCAAGGGACACCTGTCACTGCTGGCAGCCAGCACCATCCAAGGGAGCCTGTGCGCAAGAAAGTCGAGGAGCATTTGTGGGGACAGGTGCTCCAGGTGCGTGAACATGAGACAGTCAACTTAGCAGAGCGTGCTGCAACAGCGAGACTTACAACAGTGGCATCAGGTGCACATGTCCCTGCGCTGATGCCGGCTTGACCACGAATACTGCCCGGCTTGGGTATTCCGTGTCTGCAGGTGTGGTGTGCGGGGCAGGGATGGGTCTTTTGGGTCCTGTGGCAAGTGGTCCTACTTTTTAAGCACACTGTCTGCCCATGCGCAGGCAGCCGCCCTGGCCAGCTCTGACCTCCAAAGAACTCAGCAAGAGTGGCAACAGCGTCGCCCTTGCTTGTCTGCCTGATGCACACGACGCTTCCTTCGCCATGCACAAGCGCCACAAGACTCTCGTTGACCGTCGATGTCGTTGGCCGGGCTGTGTCCAAAGCGCGATGGCGCCACCCACGCTGCTGCCTTTTGCGTCTTGAAATCAAGCCTGCCACGCCCGCAAGGGCAGCCCCAGCCCCGCCGACACCAGCCAGTAGGCACGGCACCAACATGTTGGTTGCACAGTGATGGCCCAGAACTTGGCTTACTACGCCGTGGCGTTCATTCTGGTGCGAGGACGGTCACCGGCAAGAAGGCTGCAGCCGCAGGAGCTGTTGCTGGGTGGTTCGCATGGTCAACTCCTGGGTGTGGACAGACCGTCCCGCAAGCTTGAAGCGTGTTTGGGCACAGCGTTTTTAACCCTCACTTGACTTGCAAAGTTCAAGGCATTCACACACAACATACGCTCTCGAACAAAGTTGCAATCAAATTCATTTATTCATGCGTTTCTAGCCCAGCAAAGAGCCCCTCATCCTGCGCCCAGCCATCGGCGGCCGGCTCTGCATGCGGCAGCTCTCCAAAGGAGGCAAACGCACGATCCTCGCCTCCGCCTGTCTCGCCCTCCTTGAGCATAGCACCTGCGCAAGGTCCTTGCTGGATGTGCAGCGCAGCCACGCCAAACTCGCGCTCCTCGTCCTCGCTGTAGAACTGGCGGTACACAGTCACACCCTCCTCTACACTGTCCACACCTGGCAGCGTGCAGCCCAAGCCCTCGGTCTCCAGGTACTCCTGGAAGGAGTCGTACCGCCGCACCTCGCTCACAAAGACGGTCACGCTTCGGTCGTCAGAGCCCCGGATCAGTAGGCTGCAGCCGGGCGTCAGCGTGACATACTGGCCGCGGAACAGACGCCCCTCCACAGTCTTACTGCCCTGGACGATGTGGTCAAACCAGGGGTCCGACACATGGCACTCGTTCACAAGGGGCGCCTCGACAGACACGTCACCCTGCAGGCGCTCGGCTACCTCTGCTGCATGGCCTTGCACGCCGCTCGCTGATGCCCCGTTTGCGGCCACGGCAGAGGCAGGCGGGCCAGGCAGTGCGGCTGTAGGCGGCAGGGCCGCTTCTGCAGTGGGCAGGCCAGCCGTAAGCGCGGACAGCACTGCGTCAGCCCCTACTCCCTCCTTGCACTCCTCCACATCCTCATGCTCAGGCAGCTGCAGTTCTGCGCTTGCCGCACTAGCATCTGCCGCCTCCTGGCCGTCGCCCCACTCCTGCAATTGTCTACCGACAATTCCCCCTGCTTGCTCAGCAGGGGCAGCCTGCAGGGCTGTGACAGCAACCCCTTCCAAAGCCTCGCCTTCCGCGAGCGTCTCAGGACTGGCTGCTTGCGGTTCCTGCTGCTGCTGCTGCTGCTGCTGCTGGTGCCGCACTGCGACCGCCTCTGCAACGCTGCCAGCACATGCAGCGCCTGCCTCGTCGGACACACCCATCCCTGCGTCCTCCGTCCCACCAGCCGCCGCCCACCCTCCCAGCTCCTCCAAGTCTCGTAGTGCCGCATCAGCACCGCCACTGGCTGCAGGCTGCGCTGCCACGTCAGCACCTGCAGCTTCAATGGACTCTCCCTGCTCCACCTCATGCCCCTGTGCCCCCCTTGCCCCGGCAGCATCACCAACATCAATGCCATCAGCAAGAGCAACAGCCACTTTGTCCTCAGCCTGTGGTGCTTGGTACCGTGCCGCGTCAGCTGCCAAGACTGGATGCTCCTCAGCATCTCCCAACTCTGCTGCACGTGTCTCCAAAGGCATTCCGTGCCCAGATGCAACTGCACCACTAAGCTGCTCCCCAACCTGCACCTGCGCCTGTGCCAGTGCTTCCTGCTGCACCTCGCCCTCCTGCCCGGCTGCAGCACTGGCGCTCGCCTCGTCCACACCTGCAGCACCATCTGCAGCGCCTGCCAACCCATTGTCGCCTGCACTATCCTGCACAAACCGCTGCGCAGCCGCCAGAGCGCTCTCATTTGCAGCGCTGTCGCCGCTGTCAGGTATCCCAGCACCCTCTGTCAGTGAGCAGCCCCCGGCCTCAGTAGCGCGTCCCAAATCAACAGCACCTTCGCCTTCTGTCTCAGCAACAACGCCCTCCGGCACAGCAGCGCCTCCCGTCCATGCAGCGCCAACAGTCTCAACACCTCCCGCTGCCTCAACGGCACCTTCCGTCTCGGCAGTACGTCCTGTACCCGCAGCGTCCTCAGGCTCAGCAGGTCCTCCCTCGAAATCGACAGCCTGAAGGGAAGCAGCAGTTTCCTCACCCTCTCGCGCTGCTGCGCTAAAGAGGTCGGTGCCAGCCTCAGGGGCCAGGTGCCTGGCCTCGTCCACCTCCGCAGCTGCAACTGGCGTCACGTCCGAGGCGTCAAGGGAAGACACATCTGCCGCTGACACCGCCTCAGCGGCCTGATCTGAGGCTGCCGCGTGCTCAGGCACCGCTGTTCCGAGCGTCGTGTGTGTATGTCCTGTTGCTTCTGCGTCCGACACCCTGTCATGCAGGCCACGCTGAGGTGTCGCAGCCGTGTCGCGCAGGCCCTCCGGCGCGCCAGTGCAGTGCTCCGCCACAGCGGTGGCGTCGGCGGCAGAGAGCGCAGGTGACCCAGCACCCCGCCCGCCCGACTGCGAGTGCGCAGCTTGCGTAATCTGGGACAAGGTTGGGATGCTGGCAGAGGCCTCTGCCGCTGGAGGGCCAGCAGGTGGGAACAGAGAGGCTGGTGGCGTGTGTGCAAAGGTTGCCTCCATTGCCTGCTCCAGCACAACTTGGTCCCCAGGAGCTGCCTCCGGGTAAGGAGGTGCCACGTCCTCTTCTTGATTTGCTGCTGGCGCCCGGGTCATGCTGCCAGCGCCGCTGCTGCGGGTGTCAGGATTATAATCACGCACTGTCTGACTAAAGAAGCCTTTGGCTTCAGGCTCCGCCACAGCAGCGGGCAAAACGTTGACGTGCCCAGCTGCCGCCTCTGTGACCATCCCAGGCGTGGCTGGTGTGTCATGGACCGCCTGCGAAGGGTCAGCGGGGGCTACAGGCGTAACTGCCGCTGCAGCAGAGGCGGCGGCGGCGGCGGCAGCAGCAGCAGCAGCGGCGGCGGCAGCAGCGGCGGCCTCCCTTGCCGCTGAGGCAGCCCTGGCGGCCACCTGACGCTGGTACTCGTCCAGCTCCTGTTGGTAGCTCGCCACATTCTGCTCAGCAGCCTGCTCACGCATGAGCAGCAGACAGCATGCAAAGGCCAAGTGACATCAGCACCGTGCCGCTACTGATCATATACATTCCATCTTGTGGTCGTTATTGAAACCAGAACAGCTGAACATATGGCCGTACCCGATGAAACGGCACAAGACAACCAGCCATGCCCAGCAGTGCAAAGAACGGCCATTTGCATCGCCAGACGCTAGGCTACCCACCATTGAGACCGCCTCGTACTGCAACACCAGCTCCTTGTACTGCTGTAGCAGCAGCCGCACGTCCGCCAGCGTCAGCGCGTCGACGCTGCTGTACAGATAGGGGTACCGCGCACCCAGCTTCCCCTCAGCTTCCGCCTGTAGCACGTGGCGGATGCCCTCTGCCTCCAGCTCTGCAGACAACTTGGGTCCACGCGGCAGGTCGGGGAGTGAAAAGTGTGGCATCGCCGGTTGGAATGGGGCTGCAGCAGGCTGCGTGAAGGACGCCTGCCTCTGCCCCTGCTGCCCCTGCTGCCCCGGCTGCCAGGCACGTGCAGCCGCAGCAGATTGTTCTGGCGGCGGCGGCGAGGGCGAGGCAGCGGCCGCTGCACCACTGCCGCCTGGCAATCGCTGCAGGTACGCGCCATGCTGCGCCTGGTGCAGCAGCATGCCGTCTTGAACGGCAAGCCCATGGCTTGGGACACTGGCCTGGGGTGCGTAATAGGAGGATGAAAAGGAGTCCTGGGGGGCGCCGGGCGGTGGGGGAG
>JAWZTI010000113.1:35340-56646 GCA_039880955.1 Chlamydomonas urium | reverse complement strand
TGCTTTCTTCCTTCTGCATGGTCGTCCCCCCTCGGGGAGGCGTCCGCCTTCCCCTTTCACTGTACTCTATTCCCCTGCACACCTTGAGTATCTGCGATGCTCGTGTAAATACCCTATCATCATCATTTCTGCTTCCCTTGTTTCCCCCCTCCGCCAGTTCTGGTGGCTCCCTGTAACCCCCTCTGTCTGTCTTTTCGCGCCTTGCTTAGCGCTGCGCCGCCCTATATTGCCGCTTGCACGTTGCTACAGCCTTGCGGGTCAGACTGGCGGCCCGACCGCCCCAGGACGGGCCGCCGATGGGCGGCACCAATGCAGCGCATGGCGATGACTTCGTCACGCAGCGGCGCAGAAATGCCTCGGCTGGTGGCGCCGGCAAGCCAGACGAAGCGGAGGAAGGCAGCGCAGGGTAGGCGCACCCATGCGCCGTCCATGTGCGCAGCGCCTAGGACGTTCCAGGTCTCCATGGCATTGGCGAAGCAGGTGCCGGAGGCAGCAGTGCGGCGGGTTGTCATGGTGGTGGTGCGCGCTGAGAAGGGCAACTCGGGCAGTGACTCTTCGTCTGTTCAGCCCAAGGTCATCCTTCCTGCAGCAGCAGCTGCGGTAAACGGGCTTCTGCCTGACAGGCCCCCTGTCGGGCAGGAGGACATCAGGCTGTCAGGCAGCAGCGTTAGGAATGGCGACATGTGGGCCTACAAGCTGCTCATCACATGCCATGACGCTGCCCATGCGCTGGCTTTGGGGCAGGACATCATGGCGCAGGGTGGCTTGCTCATGCAGTGGGGCGAGCGACCTAACGTCCGTGGCATGCTGCTGGCACAGGGCAAGCCCACAGATGCCGCCTACTTCCTGCGTATCTGCAGCCCTCACAAACTCGACCCCGTCATGATGCCGGGGGTCCTCGAGGAGATGGGCATCGTGGCCATGTGGGTGGCGGAGGTGCAGGTACCCCAGGGAGACTATGGCGAGGCCCTCATGGGGGACCTGGAGTGGCAGGGGGGCTTGGGGGCAGAGGTTGGTGTCCACGGTATCCACCCCTACGTCCTTGGCAGCATAGCCGAGGTGGCCAAGAAGGAGCACACACTTGATGAGTACCACTACCTCGCCCTGGTGGACGGCTGCCATGAGGCGGTGAACAAGTGGGTGGAGGCAGTTCGCATGGGCTCAGACTTCTGACTGTCAGTGCCAGACCAGTCGCGCACCTTGTACCCTGAGCAGTATGCTGGCTTGAGTGGCCTGCGCATGCGCCTCGCAAGGCATGTCCCTCGCATGCCCAAGCCAGCACAGCCGGCAGGGAGCGTACGCACGGGCTCAGACCCTGCTGGCCTAGCTGGCCCCACTCCCTCGCACCTCCCCCGGACAGCCATGTGGGCGGAGACCCTGGTCGGCCCTGCGTCGCCGGGCGCAGCGGTGCCCCCCGCTGTGGTTCCTGCGGTGCAGCATGCACCGCTAGCACCGCCAGCACCAGCGGTGGTGCCGCAGCCTGCGCAGAGCGACCTCACCGTTCTGCCAGATGAGCAGGCGGCTGATGACGGCGCTGCCGCCGCCACAGCTGCCTCTCAGGCAGCTGCTCAGCCTTCAGTGCAGATTATGCAGACCATCCAGCCTAGCCAGGCTGCACGGCGGGACAGTGCCGCCTCACGCCGCCGTGAGAGCGGGGATGGTGGGGGCGCCGCCAGCGCCCCCGGCAAGCGGCAAGCGCTGCTGCCGGGCGATGGGGGCATGGAGGAGGACCAGCTACCAGCCTTGGGGGCGCTTGCCACCGGCGCTGGCTTCGAAACCGCACCGCTGGCGGGTGACGCCGCCGGTGGTGGTGGCGGCGGGGGGCAGGGGCCTGCCGTGGTGGAGCTGGCATATGCACAGCCTGATGGCGGGGCGGCGGCAGGCGAGCCTGCCCCTCAGCAGGTGACCATCCCCACCCCCCCGCATGCCGCGACGCAATAATGACCTCCGCCCCGCGGTGGCGGGCCGCTTTGCGCCAGGCTTGCGGCTGGCGACGCACAACATCCGCGGTTTCCATGGCCACAGCAGTGCTTCGCCCACTCACAAGGTTGGGGTGCTGTTCAACGAGTGGCAACGCCTGCAGCTGCGCGTGGTGTGCGTGCAAGAGGTGAAGATCGGGTCTGGGGATTTTGCCGCCACAGGGCAGGTAGAGCGGGCCCTGCATCAGGCCGCGCTGGCGGCTGGGGTAGCGGGGTATAAGGTGTTTTGGGGCTGCCGGCAGGCAGTGCAGACCACGTTGGTCGGTGACGGGCAGGGCAGGCGGCGCTCGCGTGGCGGGAATGCATCGGGCGGAGTCACCGTGATTGTCAGGCAGGACCTGCTGCGTGATCAGTCCCTGCAGGTTGTCAGAGCCCCTAGTGTTGATCAGGATGGGCGGCTGATGCATATGCACCTGCATTGGAGTTGCACATCTTTCACCCTTACTAACGTGTACTTGCCGTCTGGGCAGCCTAGGCAGCAGCAAGGGTTTGTCAGGGAGCGTCTAGGTCCCCTGCTACGTGGGTGCTCGGGTGCAGTGATTTTGGCTGGTGATTTCAATTTCACCTCTGACTGGCGCAAGGATAGGGCCTGGGTGGCTGGTGTAGGACAGGGCGGCGCGCGCCCTGAGTCACACAAGCGGGATGAGCGCCCGTCCAAGGCCATGGGGGCACTTGCGCGGGACGTTGGCATGACTGACGCTTTCAGGCGCGGTCGGGGCTGCGGTGGGGTGCCTGGGCTGGGATGGGGTGGCCCTCGCATCAGCTCGCCGACAAGAAGGCCAGCAAGCCGACCGGGCCCCGGAGGAGGGCCGGCGGCCACTGTATCCGCTGACGGTGCGATTGGCGACTGCCCTTCAGCTGCGGCGGGAAGGCTTCCTTTGGCAGCAGAATGGTGCGCGGCGCTTGTACGCCGCTGACGCCCTGTTTGGCGTTTGGGCGATTTTGAATGATGCGCAAAACGCGCAGGTTACCAAGGCGTGTAAGCGCCTTGGGGATGCTATGCGCAACCTGTGGCAGCTGCCTTGGGAGACAGAGCGCAAAGAGGTGCTTTGGCGCCTTGTGGTGAACGGGATTCCGGGGGCGGGTGGGCATGATGTCAGCCAAGCTGGCCCGTGCCCCTGTGGGTGTGCAGGTCCGAGGCGGGACAGCCCGCCCCACTAGCCAGCTCATATGTGGCGTGAGCACTGCTTTTGGTCCTGCGAGGTAGCTAAGGATGTGGTGCACCAGCTGCAGGAGGTTTTACAGATGGGGGTGCCGCTGGCGCGGGATAGCGTTTGGCTTTTGTGGGCCCCTCCAGGGGTGCACCAGTGTGTTTGGGAGCCAGTGTGCGCTGCGGCGTTAGATGCTATGGCGTTTGGTCGGCGCCTGCTGTGGGCAGTGCATCTAGATGGGCGGCCTGATGACCCACAGCAGACGCGGATCACACGCTATTTTCCAGTTCTGAGCCCCCGTTTGCCTGCACCGGTTGTGAGGGCAGGCAGGCGGGCGGCAGCTCGGTTCTGGGAGAGGTCGCAGGGTCTAGTCATGCTTGACGAGTATCCGCTGAAGGACCAACGTTGGGTTTCGCGTTTCGCCTGGCCACCCTTTCCTGGGGGTTGAAGATGTGCCTGACAGGCCGGAAAGGCGGAGGCGCTTTATTGTGAACATGCCCGCTGCTATGCAGCAGGCCTGACTTTGACCTCTGACGTGACGCTCGCGTTTTGTTTCCTGTAAGCTGAGGGTCCCTTGGGAGTTGCCTTGCGGCTCGGGCCAGTTTGACCCCTTGGCGGTTTGTTGCTTTGCTGCTTCTTGACGTTTGACGCGCTTAAGCGCTCTAGTGCTGCGCCTTGGAGCAGTGATTTGGTTGCTGGTTTTAGGCCTTGGGGCCAGGCTGCCCGGGGGCCCCCCGCTGCTTGAGCGCGGGGGCCTTTCAGCCTCTCTTCCTGTCTTCCTGTGGGTCCCTTCTGTGCTGCTGCTTCCCTTGTTTCCCCCCTTCGCCAGTTCTGGTGGCTCCCTGTACCCCCCTCTGTCTCTGTCTCCCTTTGCACACCTTGAGTATCTGCGATGCTCGTGTAAATACCCTGTCATCATCATTTGCTACTTTGTGCTTGATTCAGTGGTGCCCCACGAGCTCTTGCCTGGACTGGACTGGTGGCTGACTCGTGTGTGGCCTTTACCTTTGCCTTTGGGCGGCAGTTTGCCATCACAGCGAGACCCACTTAGGGTACAGCTGGCTGCCTCATGGCACCTGCCTTGCTAGTCTGTGGCTTTGCACTTGATACTTCTGCGTATGACGCGCCTTGATGCGCTTTGCTCTGCGCTTGGGCTCTTGGGTGACTGGTTTGGGGCTGTTTGGGTGGCTGCCTTCCCAGGGGTGGTCTTTGGGGGGTCTTGACTCCCTCTGCTGGTACTAGGGTTTCCTTCCCTCTGCTGGTACTAGGGTTTCCTTCCCTCTGCTGGTACTAGGGTTTCCTTCCCTCTGCTGGTACTAGGGTTTCCTTCCCTCTGCTGGTACTAGCTAGTACCCTATAGGGTTTCCTTCCCTCTGCTGGTACTAGGGTTTCCTTCCCTCTGCTGGTACTAAGGTTTCCTTCCATTCTGCCTTCTGCATGGTCCACCTCACTTGGGGGGTCGACTGCCATCCCCTTTCACTGTACTCTATTCCCTTGCACACCTTGAGTACCTGCAATGCTCGTGTAAATACCCTGTCATCATTTGCTGTTTCCCTTTTCGTGCTTCGTGGTTTCCTTCCGGTGCCGCTCCTGCCCTTGTTTTCCCCCTCCGCCAGTTCTGGTGGCTCCCTGTAACCCCCTTTGTCTGTGTATCTTGCGTCTGCTCGCCTCCGTTCGTTCTGGTGGGGCTGGGGCTTCTGCTGCCCCTCCCAGTGCACCTGGAAACGGCAATCACTGTTTCTGGCTGGTAGCCTGCAGAGTGCCGCACTGCTCATCATGAGCTCAGGCCGTTCGCAAATCAGGTAAGCGCCAAGCCGAGCAAGGCGATAGTTAGCGCCTTGGTTATCAGGCAATGGTACACTCCGCATGTTGCTGCAAGGGCGCAGACGAGACCCCTTAATCAACAATGTGCAGAATGGACAAAACGTGTCCCAAAAGCCTGAACAAGGGGTCAGCCCCTCACCAGCCATTTTCAGGGCCTGGATATTGAGCACAATATTTTGATGCATACAAGCTTCAGGCTGATACTGCCAGCCTGAATGCAGAATGCCAGATAGTGAAAGGAATGGACTGTGCTTCAAGGTTGTTGCCCTCAATCTCAGAGGGGCAGAAAGGCACCAAGCAAGAAGCAGCACAACCAGGAAGAATTTGCAACACATGTTGTCCGAGCAACGGAGCAAAAGCGTGCATCTTCAGCACGGTGAACACAGAGCAAGCAGGGCTGTGCACAAGATCTGATCGCCTCGACGCCCACAGCTAGCTAGCGCACTTGTCAGGCAGTGCGCTTGTCCCTGGCCCAAGGGCCAGCTGGGCCTGTCATTGGCGATGGCTGTGGCCACCAAGTCAAAGGAGAAGGCCATGCAAAAGCTGCATGTGCCTGCAATAAGGGCTTCTGTGGAAGCACAGCACGCATAGCATGCACTTGATGCCTTGCTTGAACCCGACAGGTACTTGACTAAATCCAAAACAATTTGCTTCATCATGTGGCCAACTTTGACTATGGCCAGTACACCCCTTTCGGCCGAGGAACAGCCACAAGGGGGTGAGGACCTCAGGTTGACGCGCAAGCTGTGAGCTCCACGGCCCCTGACAATAAGCAGATTCATGATTCGATTGATACCCAGAAGCGCTGATCAAGCACCCCACCAAGAGTACCTTGGCGTGAGCCCTTTTCGATGTTGGTACCAGGAAATCCTGCCCGTTTTCGGGCAGGGGTCCTATGCGCCCTAGCGGTGCCCCCCAGGACTGTAAAAAAAAACTACTACCTCTGGTGCCCGTGGATACAATGTATCCCCACCTTGATAAAAACAATCATGACCCCAAATGCCAGCTTACTTGCAGCAAGCTCCGCAGGAATCCCACTTGCAGCAAACTCACTTCCTGCCTGAGCAGGACTGGCTGTAGCTGACCGCACTGCCGCCACCCCAGCTGTAGTGAAGGCAGTCAGGGGCCTGGTCGCAAGAAGACTGGCAGATCTGGCAGGTGGTGGTGTCGTTGCCCGCAGTGGAGAGCGACGTGCTGGTGTCGGAGGTGCGGAACCACAGGCAAGCTGCACAGGGAAAAGCAAGGAGTGGGAGGTGAGAGGTGAGAGGCGTCGAGCGCAAAGGGGGGCCACGACAGTGATGATCAGAGCAGTGATGTTGTGAAAGTTAGGGGGACGTCCAACAGCGTCAGGGACGCTGCAGGACTTGGTTCCAATAAGAATTTTCTCAAGACCATCCACAGAACAACATCAACATGGTATGCCGGGCTCCCTAATGACGATGCACCGACGCCAAGAGAAAGAGGAACCAGGAATCTTCTCTGAGTCATCATGCATATTATTCATGCATCGTGCACACATGTCCAAGGTCCAAACCTTGCACCCCCCTGGACCAGTCAGGTGGTCTCACGTCCTTACATTGCGAGCAGGCGTTGAGGGAGCCGTAAGAGATGCTGGCGAGCCTGTTCCAGCTGATGTAGTAGCAGTAGGGGGCCGCCTGGCACTGGCTCCTGCAGCCCTCGCAGGTGGAGGTGTCACCAGTGGGGACGGAGTCGGTGTCGAGTGTGCTACCGTCGCTTTGGAACCAGCGGCAGGCTGCGACACGGCAGCGAGTGAGGAGGGGTCGGGAGTTGTCAAGGGACGGTATCGCCGCTAGTTACGGGGACTGATTGTCGTGTGTGCTGCCGCTGGCTTGTGGACAGCAGGCTGCATCAATGCAGCGGGCAGCAGAGAGATGCAAAGGTGCTGGGGGATTCGCACGATAGCCACAGGCGACATGGGACTAGGTGTTGAGTTGCTGCCATTGCTCTTGACCCAACTGCAGGCTGTGGTAGAGGTGCAGGCTTTTTTGTGGCAAAGGCTGTACATGCATGTGATGCACACGTCATCGCTTACAAGGGCCGAGTGCAGGGTTAGGACTGGGCGTAGGCGAAGGCCTAGGCGAAGATGTGGGAGAAGGTGTGGGCTGGGGCACGATTCCACACACGTTAGCTTGACCGTAGGAGGTGATGTGTCCACCACTCCACGACAGGTAGAAGCAGTACTGTGCGGCCTGGCACTGGCTCCTGCAGCCCTCACAGGTGGAGGTGTCGCCAGTGGGGACAGAGGCGGTGTCGGGGGTGGTGCCGTCACTTTCAAACCAGCGACAGGCTGCAGCGGGAAGTGGGCAGGGAGGGGTCAGGAGTGGGAGGGGACGGCATTGCTGCCAGTAACAGGGAATGGGTGTTGGAGATAGTGCCATTGGCCCTAAACCAATGGCACACTGCAAGAGGGAAGCGGGCAGAGGCCCTACACATAATTCAGGAGTCAGCAGTGCTGCCAGTGCCAGGCAAGTGGGTATCTAGGCGCAGGCGAATCTCAGGTTGCAGCTCAACAAGGGTGTGCGTGGGGAGGGAGGGGGGCAGTTCGCAGATGAGAATGCATTCATCTAGCGTTAGTGGGCGGTTCTGACGGCGACTGATGTGCAGCACCATGATGGTGGTGATTACTCACAAGGGCTGAGTGGAGGGCCAGGCTTGGGCGTAGGTGTAGGTGTGGGAGATGGTGTGGGCTGGGGCCCGTTTCCACACATGTTGGTCTGGTCGCAGGGGGTGACGGGTCCACCACTCCAAGACAGGTAGTAGCAGTATGACGCAATCTGGCAATGGCTCCTGCAGCCCTCGCAGGTGGAGGTGTCACCAGTGGGGACGGAGTCGGTGTCGGGGGTGGTGGCGTCGTTGCGATACCAGCGGCACACTGCACCAAAAGCAAGGCATGTCAAGCCTCAGAAGCACTGCAACCTGACAACTTGAAGCTTTGACCGTCACAGTTACTTCTCCTGCCGCTTCTGGCTGTTTAGCCACTTAGTGCTGCATCCTAGCAACAGATTCCCATCCTTGTCATTGACTTGGCATGATCATCGCAAATCATCGCGAAGGACTCACAGGGTGTCGGAGGGGGTCCAGGGTTGGGTCTGGGGGACGGCGCAGGGTGGGCTGGCCGCCGCACACGTTGGCGGCATCGTAGGAAGCAACGGGACCGTCGGCCCAGCGGATGTACATGCAATACGAGTCCCCCTGGCAGCCGTCCCGGCAGGCGGTACAGTTGGTGGGGCTGCCGGTCACGACTAGGGTTGTCGCCTGGTCCGCGCGGTACCACACGCAGCTGGGGCTGGGGTTGGGCGGGAAGGGCGGGCTGCACTGGGTGGTCTCGCCGTAGCTCCTCACAGCGCCTCCGTTCCACGCCAGGAAGTAGCAGGTGGGTTGGACCTGGCAGCCCTGCCTGCAGGCCTCGCAGGTGGTCAAGTTGGGCTGGATGGTGGCGGAGCGATCGGAGTTCCACCATGCGCATGCGGCTGCATGGGAAGAGCATCCAGGACCAAGCATCCTATCGCCAGCATCAAACGCGCTGGCGCTCTATCGCTGCCACGACGCGGCAGCGTGGTGGGACGGACGCGGTCCCACATGGTGGCACCGTGCTGTGACGCGTGTCGATGTCAAGGTACTGCGCGGGTGTTCAGCTCGAAGCCAGCGCGTTGTTACTTCCTGTGGAAGCATGTGTTGCTTTTCTTTCGTCATAAGGCCCGCGTTCAAGCCCACCTGCATGCGTCGTCTTCGATTTGGATCCGCTGAAACCCGATCCCCAGGTCGGACTGAACGGCCAAACGAGGCCAAACGTGGTTTGCCAATACGTGCCTTTGCATTTGCGTGCACAGACTGCGGCAACCGCAAGGCGGTGTTGCTTGGTATTGTGTTTGTTCCGCAGCTGCAGTGCGCAACAACATCTTGATCTAGGCGCTAATGTTGTCTCCCGTTTGCCTGCATTCACGCGCGGGCACCATGTACGTAACATTGCTGCTTTGCCATGTGCCACCAGGCAGCCTTGTCCACATGGGCTACACCATACAGCGTTCATGGGCCTGCTCGGGCCCATGTTACTGTGCAGCCCTCCGGCTGTCTCACCTGCTCGGCATCCCATCACACCATCTTGCTGCCCTTCCTTGCAAGGCTGCAGGAAAACCAACGAGAATGTCTGTTTCCTGAACGTTGCTGTCCACGTGGAAAGGTCAGCTGTACATTCTGATTTAGAAGCTGCAAGGAAAAGGCAGAAGCAGCAGTGTTGCAAGTGGTTGGGTGAGGTGCTGAGTCATCGCTGCTGCTGCGATGCTGGCCTCCCAAGACATGCTTTTTAAACGGTGGGGCTCCATCAGCATCGTGTCAACAAATTGTTTGAACAGGAACTTTTCGTGGTTCCTGAGGTGCAGCTGCGGATGCAGGATGCAAACAAGCATGCAGCTAAGCTGGCCAGAATCTGGATCGTACAGGCGCATGGCCTGCGAGCTGAGATCATGCTGCTCAACAGCTCAAGTCACATCAAGTCGTTTACTCACAGTGGACAACACAAACACATGTGCGCATTTGACATGAAGCTTCCTGTTAACCACACTTCCAGTCATCTCAAGCATAGAAAGTATATGAGCAGCCCGTGGGCCAGACCCACATGTTCAAGGAAAAGATGATGGGCTGCATCCTCAGCACTACAGGCTAGGGCCTCGCTGCTGGTCATGCGAGCGTCATCATGTGGCCCAGGACTGCTACGGCAGCCGCAGGCACGCCCGTGGGCGCGCTGCTGGCTGCAACCCAATGCTCTTTGGCCACCAGTACTCCCGAGGGCAGGGCTGCTGCTGCCTGCCGGCGCCCCCAGCTCCCTGCTACACCGCTTCACTTTCACGGGTGCTTTACCGGTGCTAAACCTACATGCCCGCCTTGGCAGCAGCCATCGCTGACGATGCCGCCATGGCAATGGCGGCATCGTTGGCGTTGGGCAGGTAGTAGTACTTGCCGCCAGCCGCCTTGGCAATCTCCTCAGCAAAGCCTAACCAAGGCAAGGCAAGGCAAAACGGGCAAGGTGAGGGTAGCGACAGTGTGTTTCGGAGGGCAGCACACAGGCTGCAAAGTAAGGCAAGCGAGGGTGTGCTTTGGAGGACTGCATGGGCTGCAGGGCAGGGCGCATGAAGACGTGCTTATGGTGTAACAGGCGATACCCTGGTGTCCTGTGGCCTCACCTGTCGACACAAACTTGTTCTCAGTGTCGATGACCAGCAGCTGCAGGCCAGCGCCGCCCAGCTTCTTCGCCATGTCGCGCACCTGCAGCGGGCACAGCAGGCAGGGCAGGGTAAAGGAGGAACAAGCCTGAGCATGATGCTGCACACCCCATGGCTGAAGCAGTAGTCAAGTGTTCCACAGTGCTTGAGGGCACCTCGGCGTTCCCTGATTCTGGCCCGCTTGCTGCCCCGACCCAGCCCAGCTTCATCCCAGCCACCTCACTTCATCCTTCAGCTGGTCTGCACTGGACTTCGTGCCCTGAGGGCCGATTGCCTCCACCTCAAGGTAACCCATGTTCCCTGCTCTTGCCTGCCAATCTCACCCCCGTCCTTTTGTTCCCCCCTCCCAAGCTCAGCCTCTTCAGCCCCCTCACCTGGTCCTTCAGCTGGCCCGCCGTGAATTTAGTGGCCTCAGGGCCAATTGCCTGTAACTCCACGTTGCTCATGTCACCTCCTCTTGCTTCCCCCATCCTAAACCCGGCCCCCTCACCTCATCCTTGAGCTGGTCTGCCGTGGGCTTGGTGGCCTCAGGCCCGATTGCCTCTGGGTCCTCATTCGACCGCGCCAGGCTGATGTTGGCGCGACCATCAGTAATGAGCACCACCATGATGCGCCCCACGTCGCCGCTGGACTGCGTCTGGATGCCTAGCCGGACAGCTGTCGACAGGCCGTGCGCTAGGGGGGAGCCGCCACCGCAGGGCAGCGAGTCTAGGCGGTTGCGCGCCATGGCGATGGACTTGGAGGGGGGCAGCAGCACCTCGGCCTTCTCGCCGTAGAAGGGGATCAGGCACACCTAGGCGGGGGGCGGCAGAGGGGGCCAGGGGAGCGCAAGTTGAGCCCTGCGCGTCACGCCTGATGCAGGACAGCGCAAGCGCATGCACAGAACACGCCCATGTTCCCACGACAATGAGTGCCACCCTAACATGGTCTCTGCTGGTGAAGGACTCTGCCAGCAGGCGGTGAATCACATGACCAATCTCACCAGTCAAGACCTCATCAGTCAACACATTTAACAGCATTTCCTGTATGTGGCCACCTGCCCTCGAGGCAGCCGCAGGAGCGGCAGAAGCAATTTTTGTGCAGAATCATTCTGCCCTCCCTTACCTGGTCTCTGCTGGTGTAGGACTCAGCCAGCAGGCGCATGACGGCACCCTTGGCCGCCGCCATGCGATTCAAAGCCATTGACCCTGATGCATCCACCTGGGGATAAGAAAGATAGGCAGGCAGGCATCGAGAATCCATGAATGGAACAGGTGTCAGGCAAAGATGCGAGTGTCACTATCTCAAGTTTGGCATCAACACAAGCCAAGGTGATTGCATGATGCCCAGACGATGCCTCTTGAAAGCCAAGTGTTGCGCTTGCAGAATGCCTTATTTTCCCCGCACTCACATCTTTACCTCCCTAACTTCGCGCCCACCCCAGCCCAAAACACACCTCCCCAGCCCATCACTCACCACAAACATGACCAGCGCCCCCGCCTTGCGCGCCAGCTTCTTGCTCCTCATGTCGGTCTTCTCCACATACACCTTCCTCTGCTTCTTGCCCTCCTCTATCGCCTGGTTGCGGCGCAGGCGCTGGTACGGCGCAGCCGCACGCAGGGTGGCATCCACTGCCAAGCGCTTCACCTGCAAACAACAGATTACCATGGATTGGCAGACGGGGTTAGCGCAGCTGTGAGCACAGATTCTCCTCCCCAGTGCTTCTGTCCCCTCCATTGATGCTACTCCCTGAAGCCCCCCCCCCCTCCCCTCTGATGCCCCTCACCTTGTCGCCCTTGGGCATCATGGGCTTGATGTAGCGGCCGCGGTCATCGGAGAAGATCAGCGTCTTGGCGCGACCGCTGCGGCCCTGCAAGCCAAGATCCAGCAGGGGGGGCAGACACACGTTTGTCAGGGGGGCTCTTTGCGCAGGCAGAGATATGCGCAGCTGCTGACTGAAGTGGAAGCACATTGACACTCGACACACGCTTAACGCTTGCTGCCTTTGCCGCCCCCGCCTGGTGTCACTCCCTTCCTTGCTTTGACGAGTGCCAGGTCACAACACCCAGCTGTGCATGCTGCTGCTGCTGCTGCTAGTGTTGTTGCGTAAAAAACAGGACCAAGGGGCCCATGATCACACCCTCTGCCTCAAACATGAAGTCCTGCGGCACCTCCGGCTGCACCCTACTCCAGCTCTCCAGTCCTACACCCTCTCCACCCGCCTCTGCGAACGCCCTGCCACCCCAGCGCCCACCTGTGCGCGCTGTTGCTGCTGCGCAAAGAACAGGACCGAGGGGTCCATGATCACACCCTCCGCCTCAAACATGAACTCCTGTGGCACCTCTGGCTGCTCTTGCTCCTTCTCCTCCTCCTTCTCCTCCTCCTTGTCCTCTTGCTCCTCTTGCTCCTCCTCCTCCTGGTCCATGTTGTCTTGTGGGGGAGGAGGGGGAGGAGGAGGAGGAGGCGGGGGCTGCTGATCCGGCGGCGGCATGTCGGTGATGGTGGCGCGGGGCAGGATCACCAGCTTCACCGCCTGGCGCAGGTCATCCTTGCTGACCGTCTCGCGGCCCTCCAGGGCAGCGCACGCCTTTGCCACCTGTGGGAGGGCAAAGCCAGGCAGCAGCAGGGACGGCAGAGCGGTCAGGGCGGCAGCAGCAGCAGGGCAGTGCACGCCTTTGCAACCTGTTAAAGTGCAAAGCCAGGCAGCAGCAGGGGCACGGTTGACAGGGTGGGCGGTGGCAGCGGCAGCGGCAGTATCAGGCAGCAGCAAGGCCGTGGGCAGTAGCAGGGTGAGCAGATGCTGCAGCAGCGGCGATGCACGACTTTGCCACCTGTTTGAGGTAAGCCAGGCAGCCGCAGCGCTGGCTTCGTAACCGTCCTCGTCCCCTGATATCACTTTTGAGCCTGTCCACCATTCCACAACCCCTTCGATCTCCGTGCCCCTTTACATCGCCTAACCTCTGATACCTCAGGTTTGCATGCTGCAGCCCTAGTCCATTAACCCTAGCGTGATTGCCTTGGACATCTGAGCCTCGACCACCTTTGTGCTCACCTTGACGGCAAACAGCTCTGCACGGTGGCCCTGCACTCCACCTCGCCTTGCCTCCTCTACCAGGTAGGACACCTGCAGGGTTCAAAATGTCGTGTAGCGAATTAGGCACCAGCTGACCGGCCTGTTAATCCTGCCAGGCTCATGTGCAAGGCCTCTGACATGTTACAGCTGTTACAGCCCGGCACACCTGCTCAGATAGACTGCAGTGCACCCCTCTGTAACGCCTGCAATAGCCACTGAGCCCTCACGAGTAAAACGCCATGCCCCTACTTGCTCGGGCGCAATGTGCACATTCTGCAGGTGCTCCCCGACATCCTCCCTTGCAATCGCCACCCAAGCATGCCTTGGGCCTCCATACACCCTGCCTGTGTGGCCCCTTTCCCCCCTACCCTACCTGCTCAAGCGCAATGCGCACATCCTTCACATACTCCACAACATCCTCCTGAATCAATCACTGCTGCCCGACCCTGACCTCAGCGCCTTGAACCACCCTGCCTGTGTAACACCCCTGCCTGCCCAGGCACCATGCGCACGACCCCCACCTGCTCGGGCGCAATGCGCACATCCTTCAGGTACTCCCTTGCCAGAATGACCGACGTGCACAGCGCATCCGTCAGCTCCTGGCTCTCCTGCATCACCAGCGCAGCTTTGTCCTGCAGCGCAAGGGTTGAGCATGAAGGTGCCACAACAGGTGAGATGACCGTCGACCACCCCTGTGCACAGCACCTTCTCCTGTCCACAACGTGGCGATGTCTCTGCTGCCGCCACTGATCTGCCATTGAAGACCTGTAGCTGCCGCCACTAAGCTGACATTCAAGACATGTAGAATACACATGCATATGCTGCATAAGTATACCCCTGATATACCAGAGAAACCCTTGGGTTACCTGGAAGCGGATGGCAGCGTCAATGGCCTTCACCCTCTCGTCGAAGGTGGAGGGGACGTCGGCGCTCAGGGTGACGGCAATGCGGTCCAGCAGGTGCTCACGCAGGGCGCCCTCCTGCAGTGGGGGAAGGGCACGGGGACAACAGCAGTGAGCAGGGGCGTGGGGAGAGGGACGATTGAAATGACTAGAGTTGTCATGGCTGGTGCTGATGCCCCCCCTGCTGTGCCACCCCCGGCCTACCTGTCCACTCCTCCCATCCCTGCACCTTGCTGCCTCCTATCTCTGGGTTGTTCGCGGCAATCAGCACGGCTTGCGGGAATGGCTTGTGCTGATGCTCTACCCCCACCGCTGTGCCACCCTCGGCCTCCCCGTTCCATCCTCCTCCCTCCAGACCCGTCTGCCTCCCATCCCTGCAACCTCCTACCTCTGGGTTGTACGTAGCGATCAGCAGGGGCCTGCAGGGGTGGCTGATGCTGATGCCCTCCCTCTCCACCACGTTGACGCCATCACTCAGGATGGACAGCAGCAGGTTGGCAATGCCATCATCCAGCAGGTTGATCTCATCCACATACAGGATACCCCTGTGCGCCTCAGCCAGCAGTCCTGAAGCAAGGCAGGGTCGGGGACGCAGCATTAGCAGGCTAGATAATCTGGGGGTTGCCTTGACAAGTGTGGCAAGCCAGATCTCCAACACAAGCTTGGCATGTCCCTGGTACTGTCCACAGCTCCGCGGCTTCCACGAGGCTGTTCCCCGTCGTGGGCATGTTGTAGCGCACAGCCTACTTTAGAATTCACCCCTTTCCTACACAACCGCCTGAGGACCCAGACTGAATAATCGCCTTATCCTTCTCTCAGAATAGGACTTGATGTCAGCAGTGCCCTAATCCTGCTATCCCTCATAATCTCGTACCTGGCTGGAAGACGGTCTTGCCCTCCTTCATACTGGCCTCAATGTCGACCGTGCCCACCAGGCGGTCCTCCGTCACTCCCAGGGGGATCTGCACGAAGGGGGCGTCGCGCAGCTTGCGGGGCACCTCGGGCA
The DNA here is from genome assembly GCA_039880955.1 of Chlamydomonas urium. NCBI lineage: Eukaryota > Viridiplantae > Chlorophyta > Chlorophyceae > Chlamydomonadales > Chlamydomonadaceae > Chlamydomonas > Chlamydomonas urium. Next base: position 41,492 of record JAWZTI010000113.1, on the reverse strand, counting down.
GGTGCTTGATCTTCTCCCCCAGACCTTCCTATGCAGTCCAAGTTCAGGGCATGGTGCAGCAAGAATCTGGTCACTAATGCGTAGCTGGCCGGCTTTGGCGAATGCATGCTGCATATCACGCGGTTTGTCGGAAGCATGGCTACACAACATGCACAACTATATCTTGCAGGCATGACTGCATACTACCCCGAGAACTGCATGCAACCTCCATGGCTAAATGCTGCGCCTGTGGCTGTAACTGCATCCATGGCCAGCCCGAATCTGCTCACCTCCCATGAACGGGGGTCATCAGGGTCTGCATTGCAGAAGCTGCCCTCCACCACCTCGATGGGGGGCAGCAGTGCGGTCAGGCCACGCGCCATCACGGACTTGGCCTGAGAGGATGTCAGTGGTGCGGGAGGAGGAGAGTGAGTGAAGCCATGTGAGCACTTGAGGAGGGCAGCAGCACAGTCAGGCCACAGGCTTTCCCTAATTTGTCTCCAGGGCCCACGACGACACTGTGAGTGCCTATCCAGGAATGCAGCAACATGGAGGTGCTCTGATGTCTCGCGTTGCCCCTGATCTCCGTTTTGAGCTCCCCTTGGCGACCACTGCTTCAGTTTACACCACAGCTCCCGCTGTGCCTTGTGCACCCAGCAATGAAACCTGCCCCGGTTACTGTCATCTGCGCCTGGCAGCGTTATCTGCCTTCACCCGCCAACCATTGCATTGCTTCGTCCCCCACCTCCAACTCCCTGCTTTTACCAAAGCAACTCACCGTGCCCCTGCGTCCGGCAATGGCAATGCCGCCCAGGCCGGTGTCCACAGCGCCCAGCAGCAGCGCCTGCTTGATGTCATCCTGACCCACGACAGCGGTCAGGGGCAGGGAGCGCCTGTCAGGGGTAGAGAACGGGGGGCGGGGCGGATGTGCGGGCCAAGAATGGTCATACGTAGCAAAATATTTAAGACAGGGGCAGGCAAACGCAAACACTGAAGGGTGATGCGATTGAACCGACCATGCTGGTGCCACGCACTGTGTGTCATGAGCCAAAACCGGTGATGCACGCACAACATGGTAGGGCAGCGCTGGACACAGTGCAGCCAGGCCACATACAACTGATCACACACACAGGGCAACTTTTAGCCCCTGGCCATCCATCCCAGTGGCTGCGATGCCTCAGCTGAAGCTGCAGTTGCGAACAATGTGGCGCTCGCTGTCTGCTCTGAAACGCAGCAGCACCAGCACTTGGTTGTTGAATTCGGTGCAACCGCTTCCGTGCATTGATGCTGGTAGTGGACAGCTGAAACTGTTCTGAGCTTGCTCTGCGGCTGGCATGCCGCTGTCAGACGCAACCAGTGCGCAAACCCATCCCGCAGAATCCGTTCATCATCTGAGCCAATCATGCCTCCACATTGATGGCAGCAGCCTTGGGCTTGATGGGCGCTACTGTAGCTAAGGCAGGCTCCAATCCACAGCGGCAACGCTGATTCGTGCTGAGAAGCTCTTCGCCAGCTTAGTCGAGAATCGTCCTTGACACGTGCAGCACACCAGCTTCTGCTCACCTGCCGCCACGGTCGCTGTCGTAGCCAATGTTCTCCTCCTTGGACACCCTCATGGCTGTGAGCACCATGCATGGCAGTTACAGGCAGGGTGCATGATCAGTCTCATGGCCTTGTGCAAGTCGAAGCCTGCTCCAGTAGTAACGCGCAAACGACGATTGCATGAACGTCGTCGCATGCTGCCACGCTCACCGCGCAGCTCAGCGGCAGAGAGCTCGGTCGCAGCGGCCTGCGCCAGGCACACCAGCCTGGCCTGGCGAGAGCCTGCGACACGCTTGCTGCCCTGCTGCAGCGCCGCAGACATGGTCACGTTGGCGCCAGAGAAGGCGGTGCGACGGGAGCTGGGCAGCATCGCCCTGGTGCTGGTGCTACTGGCCGAGGTGGCCATTGCGCTGCCGGACGCCTCAGCATGCGCGCCGCGCAAGACGCCTTTCATGCTGCCACGCTGTTGCTGCTGCAATCGCGAGCAGGTTGCACCTGAGTGTTCGCGCCTGATGGTGTTCTTCCGGATTTTCTTTTCCTGGTGTGGGTCACGCTTTTCTATGTACGATTTGCTTTCAGCTCTTGCGCCGCACAGCAGCCATGCAAAGGGCTGGAGAAAATGCCTGAGAAGACTTCAAACGTTTTCTTTTCAGTGAAGACCCATGTCATATGAGAGGCACACAAACAGCGCTGATGTGAACCTTGCTCGTGGGAAACATGCGGTGCCCCAAGAGCAAGCACAAGTGCAACAGTCTATGAGGAAGTCTATGAAGAAGATTGTGCAGTGCAGGCCTTGTCCAGTAAGGGCGCTCAGGTGGGCAGGTCTGGCACAGCACATGGGGCGCAGGTGGCAGCCTGCCACCTGCTTGCTGGCGGCCCCTACTGAGGCTCACCACGCATATGGCAGAAGCCTGCCTGCTGGTGGGCAAGGTATACATTGGTGACAGCTTCGTCGTGCCCAATGCGAAGCATGACGATGGACTGCAGCAAACATTGTATGCTGGGTGTGACAGGCAGTGTGACAGCCAATGCTAGCCTTGCCAGCAGCACACAGGCCTCACTGCTCTTCTCCACATCGCAGGCAGGGGCTCATGGAAACTGCCGAGGCAGTTCATCTTGAGGTAACAGCTCTCTCCTACATCCCTGAAAACCACTAGCAAAGCTTAGGGTAGGGGCTCTTGCGAGTTGCCGAGGCGGTTGAGGTGCAGGTAGGCGTCGGTGCCATAGCCCTCCATCGAGATGATCTGTAGGTCGCCGCCGAAGTACCTGGAGGAGACAGAACCAGGGACAGGTATAGGAGGCTGGTTGCGCAAAACATAGGCAGCAAATGGGTGTGCACAGGGTGGGTGCCTACCACCTGACCCCTCACCCTCAGCCCACGCTTGACTGCTTAATACAACTGTCGCCACCCACCGTGCATACAGCCGGCTGATGGGAAGGCCATAGCCGTAGCCTGCCAGCACCACCGGCCCTTCCCCTGCCTCGTCCACGCCCTCCATCGCCACCGTGTGCTTGGCTGTCGAGTACAGGTAGGTCCAGATGCGTGGAAGGCCTGACCGGGGAATGCCGCCGCCCTCGTCGGACACCTTGATGGTCACGTCTTCGCCGCCCTCTGCCACCACCAGCCTGCAGTAGGAAGGCAAGGGACAAGGGACAAGGGTGAGTTTGGGAAATGCTAGTATTTGCTGTTGCCACACCTTACTTGGATCCGCACACACACCAGCAGGCTTCCCTGCCAGCGCTTTTCCGTCTTGCCACATTTTTTCTCCGCACCTTGCCGCCATGCACCCCTGCTTTAGCTCAATGCTGACCTGCCAGGTACCTTCGCGTCCCCCTGACACCCCAGCCACATTTCTTCCACACCTCCCCACATCCACACCTGATGGGCGGCGCCTCATCGTCATCATCTGCGTTGTCATACTTGTCCTGCACTGCCCTCAAGCTGTTCTTGACCAGCTCAAAGATCATGTGGTGCAGGTGACTGGGCACATAGGGGAATGTGAACTTGGGGTCGCCATACACAGTGACCTCGGGCGCAGACCCGTACTCCCTTAGACAGATGGATCGCGCGTCGTTGATGGCGTCTTGCGCAACCTACAAGCATGAAATGTGTGCACCAGGGTCTGAGGAAAGCAGGTGAGCCTGTGGCAGGGGTCAACAACCAGCGAGTGCACTGCGCCGCTGTCCCCCTCGCCGCAACCTTCAAGTACCCCTGTCCCGCTCAGACCAACCCCCTCACCCTTGGCCCATCTGCACCCTGCTGATGTGCTGCCCTAACTTGGGCTGCAAGCAACAGCCTCTTCCCTGCTGTTCCCCTGCACCCCACCGCACCTGCACTGGCGAGCACTTCGTACTAATGAGCCCGATATGATTGCTCTTTGGGGGCTCATGCAGCGCTATGTGCTGCCCTATGAGGATGCGAATGCCGATGCGGCTGAGGTAGAAGCCGTCCAGGAACTGGTGGATTTCTGGCATTTCTGTTAGCCGCGACCCTTGGCTCATCTCAAGACGCAGCTCCGCAACGCCCTGCCAAGTCAGATTGTGAAGGCAACTACATGTCAGGCATATGCAGGAGGAAGGTCCACACCCTGGCAAACCCAGCTCTGTTTACCATCACCCTATCCCTCAAGTCCACAACTTTGCGCACCGCGGTTGTTTGCTTCTCTAAGCAAGCACAGGACCCCTTTAGCCAACCACCAGCACGCCCCACGTTCACACCTTTGCCATCATGGGCACCACGTTTGCGTGGCGCCTGTAGATGTGCCGCAGCAGCTCTGTGAACTTAAGTTCATCCGCTGCCTGCTTGATGGCAGGGTATGCACGCAACTCCTTGAACGACTCCACGTACCAGTCGCGAACCTGTGAGGCAGCCAGTGGCATAAAAGACAAGTACCAGGTGAGCTCAAGGGTGGCTGAAGGGTACCTAGCCCGTCAACGCACTGCACATGTTGCTGCAGCGTGCACCAGTTGGCAAAGATGCCTCACACAAGTGCAGGGCGCCATGAGCATGTTAAACCCGTCCTTTGCGCAGCCTGACCAGTGATCCCCTCTCCCCCAGACTTCAGCCCTTGGCTCCCTTGCAACCCTACCTTCAGCACTGATGCCTTGGTGCTGAGCCCATATGGCAGGTTCTCCAGCTCCGCTGCTCTATGCGCCAGCCTGACCGGCAGCTCCTTGTGCAGGAACTGAGGGAGAGGCAGAATAGAAGGCAGTAGTCATTGCACAGTAGATTGGCCAGCCTTGCGGTACCCTGAGTCAGGGATGCACGTCTCTGAAGCTTGTGAACCGTTCAACATGTGGCTATGGCATCATGGCGGGCGCTCGATGCTCTGCGAACTCCCACATGCCTGCGTTGATACCCAACTCTGCAGTTTTACCACCAAGGTGGCCTAGCGCTTGTGGCCCTTACCTGTGCCGACAGGACGAGTTGACGCTCGATGGGGTTCGCCCCAAAGTCCAGCATGTACTTGAGAGCCACGCCTGTCTGCTTCTTGAGCGCGTGTGCAAACACATCATCCACCACGTCCCTGTGCATGACAGGCAAGCATGGGTCCAGGGGGCATGCCTTCAGGTGTGTGCTCAGCAGGCAGGCTTCGGTTTGGCACAGGATCCAGGCTGTGCTGCAGCAGCAGCTGAGTGTCACTGAGACAGCGTTGAGTTGACATCATCGCCTGTGGATCACTGCCCAGATGCCTCGTGCATGCATGGCGGCTGTGCAGCTGTGTCCTGGGTTACTGTCACGTCCTGCCAGCACACCCAGCTGACCCACACTGCTGCGCACTCACGGAGTCCACTTGTCTATGAGGCGGCTGCCGGTGGGCACCAGGGGTTGGGTTGCCAGGGTTGCCCTGGTGACTGCGCGTGCCATGCCCGACGCAAACGCTATGGCGCCCGGCGCGGCCATCTTGACGCAGCGCCGCGCTGGGACGCCCTACGTCCGCGTGCCGCACTCTCCTGTTGTGCAGGAGCTTTTGCACGTTGCTGACCTGGATGTGTGCCGCTGCTCCTACTCTGGCCTGCGTGTGCTATTGACAGCTACTACAGCACCAAGGCGTCGGCATGCTGCTGCTGCTGCTGTTGGGCCTGGCACCCAGACCCAAACAGTGGTCGACCGCTGGCAGCAAGCGCTGCTCCACGAGTGTGATAGGCAAAGAGGTGGCGCGCTCGCTTTGCTGCCATCAACATGTTGCCATCTGTGCACATTGGCGGTGTGGGACTGGGTATGAACGTGCGCAAGTGATTTGCAATGCATTGCAGCGCCAAATAGCCATGGCTCGCAAGAAGGTCCGCGAGTACGACGCCAAGCGCATCCTGCGCGAGGCCTTCAAGCGACTTCAAGGCACGGAGCTGCCGATCAGGTGTGGTAACCTTCCAGGGCTTGCATTTGCCACTGCCACATGCAGCAGCATTGACACAGAAGCACATGGCATCAGCAACACATATATTTACAGATCCACAGGACTAGATAGCATGGCACCGCACTGGTCCGCAAACCCTTGGCGCTGTGCCCTCTGCCACTGCCATGTGCACGCAGAGTAGCACAAGCCAATGCAGCCACCAACTTTGCGGAGCTGTTGCAGCAGCAGCCGTGGCTGGGCAGTAGCAAGCTGGTGGTGAAGCCAGACATGCTG
>JAWZTI010000113.1:14956-27052 GCA_039880955.1 Chlamydomonas urium | reverse complement strand
GGTGGGTGGGTGTTGAGGGCCTGCGATGCGGGGTGGGTGGTTTTTTAGGGTTCGCGCTGGTTACAAGCCTTTGCAGTGATGTATGGGTTTTGCTTCTCAGCTGGTAACGATGCCAGGTGGGTATTGTGGGGCTTGCAACATCAGATGTCTGGGTGGTTTGGGGCTTGGGCAGGTTGCCATCGCTGATGCCCTTGCAGTGATGGATGCACCTATTCCTCAGCTCGGCACTATGCCAGGTGTCTAGTGGTTTAAGGACCTGAGTCCGTACACTGCCTGCAGTGCAACTCTCACACCGATGGGGACTCGGTGTGAATGCTGTTCAGTGATGTGGATGGGCACCGCCATGAGGCACTGGGATGACTGTGCCTTCTGTCTGAGTGGCGGACATCGGGGCAGGACGCTGCTGAGGAAAGCACAGCAGGGAGGCGCCTGCCTGCCCATCGGCATACTGTTCCCGTTGTGCAACATAACTTGAATTCATAAGCTGTCGCAGTTAATGCACTGCTCTGACTGTTGCACATGGCACTTGCGCCCCCTTGGCGTCACCCCTTCTGACCATACAGGAGGACTGGGTGGCAACGCTGGCTGCAGCGGTGGGGATGAGCGCGGCCCTGGCAAAGGCGCGAGGCTTGCCAGACGTTGCAGTTGCTACGGCCAAGTCATGACGATAGATACGCCGAACCCAATATAACACACTTGCCAGTCGCGCCTCGCCATGCATAAAGAGATGGTCCTCTGATAATCAAAGCGGCTGTCACTGACACTCGCAAGCTCATGTTATGTGAACGTCGCGCCTTCGGCTATAATCAAGGCATGTGAGTGTAGGTGAACGGATGCATGATGGGGCTATGCGGCCTGGCTGCGGTAATTCACTGTCTGCCAACAGCTGCTGTCGCGCATTCTTTTCGATGTGCTGCACCAATGTGTGATGGGCAACACGCACATGGGCAGCGTTGGCAGAGATCCTGCAGTTTGTCGCAGCTGCTGCGCGATTTTGGCTGTTCCTCCAGCGAAGCCTAACCTACGCTTTACTTGAGTTCAGGAGAGTGGATGAGAGAGACTGTGCTTAGCATTTCCTGCCTCGTCTGCTCTTCGCCTCGTCAGTTCCTGGCATGCTGCCTTGCATGACGTCACAAGCAGGCTGCAAGCATCTTATGTATGCGTCTCAGTTGAATGAACCATTGGTGCTTCAAAGACCGAATTGTTTTGGGTGCATGAACAGGCCTTCTGTGGTGCTTGCACGTATTGTTATGCCCACTCCTCCGCCAGCTGAATGTGTTCCAGCCACACAAAGCTTTCTGACAGCGCAACGAGACCGCCTCGTCCCCACATGACTCTACTGGGATCCAGTCTGACATTATAGGACAGGCGTGACAGCAAGCACAACACAATGACAATGCCTGAACTCCGCAACCTGCGTGAACCCATTGTGCCAGTCTTCTGACGGAAGGAGGAGCTTGCATTGTGTACCTGACGCAGACATCACTCAACCTCCATCTGCCTGGCCACGCTCCGAAGCGTTGTGCGGAGCGCGTCGTCTGCAATGGACAGCGGCGTCTCCTTGGCTTTGTTCTCTGCCTGTCAATGCGGCCCAGCCCAGCATGGGGGAAGCAGCTGGGTAAAAACAGTGGCACCAGGACCTTGCTGTCCTTCCATGTGAACAGCTACCCTTGCTGCCTTACAACTACGATGCGATACGTCTATGCCTATCCATGCCTTTCTGACACTGCTGTCTCCACAGTTATGGCTGGGTGCCCTGGCTTCGGCTTGCGCAAGGTCATTTGAGGAGACTATTGACACCCCGCCACACCCACGCCCCAATGTGTGTGCAACTGATGTCATCACGATCTGTCAGGCGCCGCATAGCCACAGTCCGTAGCACACCATCATGTCTCTGAGCCGTGTGCCTTACCTCCAGGTTTGCACCCTTTGTCACAAGGTAGAGCGCAACCTGACCGCTGCCAGACTCAACCGCGACGAACAGAGGCGTCTGCACGACCAGTCCAACAAGGAAACAGGCAAGTGCAGTTCTATGAGGTCGGCGCGAATTCGGCACGCAAGGTACATGTCCCGCTGAGACATGCACCTTGCAAATACATCCTTGTACATCACAAAAGCATGTCCACCCGCCTACCTGGCTGCGCTGGCATCAAACACTGACAGCTCCTTGCCCACCTTACGTTTGGCACCAGTTTGTGCTCTGCTGTACCGCCGGCCCCACCAGCCTCGGTACTGCCTGCACCCTTACAACAGCACTTGCCCGGCGTCTGACGCTGCCGCCACGGCTTGATGCATACCGCCCCCCAACTCCCGCACGGCTCACCTGCCCCTGCTTGTCCTCCTCCTCAAGGCGTGCCCCTCCCTCCTCCAGCAGCACGGTGGCCGCGTCTACCCTGCCGGCAGAAGCTGCTCGGTGCAGGGGCGTGCTGCCAGTGCTGTCCTTGCGGTTCACCTTGGCGCCGAATTGGAGCAGCAGGCGGATGGTGGCGGCGCCACCCTTGCTGGCCTGCATAAAGATAAAGACAGGGTATGCAGGGCAAGCAAATAATGGAGAATGCGCAAGAGGGCATAATCGCACATTGCCAGCAATGGCAGGCACAGCATGGCGACCCTGTCAGGCGTGGTGCTGGTCCTAATCTTCAAGCTCACTGCATAGTGCAAGGGCGTGCGGCCGCTGCTGTTGGCTTGGTCCACAACCGCGTCCAGCTCGATGAGCAGCCTGGCAATGGCTTCATAGCCGCAGCTGACCGCAGACATGAGCGGTGTCCATCCCTGCGAGAAAGGCGCACATTCGCAAGACTGTGTGCACATGGGCATTGCAGTGAGGGGCCGCTCGCATGCAGCCACCTCACAGCACTGATACAGCATGCATGTTTTATGTGCTGGCTCCGCTTGCACGTCAGAGGCATGGCGCTGGCGTTCTAGGCCGAATCATGTCATCCCATGGCCAAGCAGCACCACACCTCGTCGTCCGCGTCATTGACGACCGCCTTGCCGTCACAGCGATCCACGATCAGCTGGACCAGATCCAGGCTGCCTGATGTGCAGGCGGTGTGCAGCAGCGACCGCCCGTCCTCATCCTTCTTTCCTGCAAACGCTGACAGCTGGCCCGCACCATCCAGACACTGAAAGTGCTGCAGGTCACCTTTGCGCGCGGCTTCAACGTCAGCCTGCTTCATGGTCTTTGCACAGCTGCGGACACCCGCAATACCCGTGTTTACAAAGCTGTTTTGCACACTCTTCCATACATCGAGGTTTGAAGACGAGTCTGAGATGCCAATCGTAGGCTTGGGACGAGCTGTACAGCTGTGGACAAGGTGTGAGTGCCGCTGCGGTAAACCCAGTGTTGGCTAAAACGCATGGACGGTGCTGAAGATGGTTGCATGTGGCGAATTGAGCTGACCGGATGACGAGACTGCGGTATGGGGACCTGGGAAAGGGCTGGAAGACAGTGCTCAGCTCGCCTGGAGGCTGGGCGTTTTCTTTGTCAAATAATAAATTGTTTCACACATGCGTTCATACAAGGGCCGGGAGCGGGAATTCCCAGGCCAGCCCGTCCCGTGAGACCGTGCGCACAGCACGCATGCGCCCAGCCAACATGCAAAAGCCAGCCCAACTGGTTCGAACCATGGCATGCTTTACATGCAACATTACTGCAGGCCGTGTCCCTAGTGTCCCTCGACACACACGCACCATCGGTAAGAAGGCAGAGCGGTGAGCGGCGCAGTCAGTCCACCGAAGAAGCCATTTATATCTGACTGGTACCATGTCTGGCCATGTGCTATGCAGGGTCTGCACGCAGGCTGTCGCTTTTGCACCCGCCGTTGGTGTTGCAGGCCATGGCCCCCGGGACACTACAGCGTCCCCGACCTTGGTGGCTGCACCAGCGTCTAGCCTGCCACAGTGTTGCTCAACCGCCTCCAACACACGTCTGACAGCGAGCGGGTCAGGCACATGGCGCGCAGATATGCCTGCAAAATAGCGAGCCATATGCCCTCTGCCACTGCCATGTGCACGCAGAGTAGCACAAGCCAATGCAGCCACCAACTTTGCGGAGCTGTTGCAGCAGCAGCCGTGGCTGGGCAGTAGCAAGCTGGTGGTGAAGCCAGACATGCTGTTTGGGCAGCGTGGCAAGCACGACCTTGTTGGCCTGAACTTGAGCTACCCACCAGCCAACACCACCTGTTGACATGCGCTGCAGCTGCGCCGGATGCATTTGCCACTGCCAAATGCAGCAGCATTGACACAGAAGCACATGGCATCAGCAACACATATATTTACAGATCCACAGGACTAGATAGCATGGCACCGCACTGGTCCGCAAACCCTTGGCGCTGTGGTTGACGTGGCGGCATCCGTCAGCTCATCAAACAGCGAAACCCCAGGCGGTGTGTTCAGAACCTTCTGTCAAAAGGGGCTGAGCTCGCTGACCGGCTCAGGATCTGCCACAGTGTTGCTGGATAACAGGCCATGGCTCTGCTTAGCTAGCTTAGCCCAGGTGGACATGTTTGGAGGTGGACCTCCCACAGGTGGCAGCGGGCGGGGTGACACACCCACTGGGGGTGATGGGGATAAGGGGGATGATGTTACCTCCAATGGGGGGCAGTGGCAGTGGGTGGTGGAGGTTCTGAGGTCCATGCCGTTGGCGGTGGTGTGCTGCGGCAGCCTGGTGGGCCTGGTATGCATAACAGCATGATCGGCACCTCAAGGTTGACGAGCAGCAGCATTGAGCGGTCATTCGGCGGCAGCGTTGGGGTGGCGGTGCGTGACGGCGGGCACGAACTTGTAAAGGGAATGAAGGAGGCCGCAAAAACAAATGGCCAGGAGATCAGCTGGGGATTCACCAGAGCTGCTTGCGTGCTAGCTGCAGCCCTCATACTGAAGCGTCGACTATGTTGACAATGGCTTCAACTGAACTGTTCTCTTGCGTTGGAAGTTTGTTATGACCTGACGCTTTTTTTTACAAATGTGTGCTCAGCAGTCAGCCCTTTCCTGTCCCTCCTGGTGCACCTGCCACCACGCGCACGTGCTAATACGCTAGGCAAAGCTGAACTGTCACTAGTGCTGATGCAAGCAGCTTAGGATTGCAATCAGTTACAAACCTCCGTCCCTTGCCCTTGAAAAGCAATGCATTTTTCACCTGGATTGTGCTTGTTTATCTCACTGCATAACGAATATGCAGTGCACATGATAGGATGCAGCATGCTGGAGCTATTCCAACTGCAGCATGCAGCCAGCTGGGACACAGAACCCTAGACACCTCTTGTCGCCTAACTTATACAGTGGCATCGAAAGGAACGCCCATCACCGCCCTTCCAGCCATGGATTCACGGAAACTGATAGCGACAACATCGCAAGTCCAGCGCACGCCAGCCATGGCAATCCTGTGCTGCTTCAGTCCTGCCTGAGCCACCACTGCTGCCGCTGTGTCCGCAACCGCTGCTGCCACCGCTTCGCTGCCTCCGCCGCTTTGCTGCCTCCGCGCTTTTATCTACAAGAAGTAGTCGGGCACGCTCCTCTTGACTTCTGTGATGCCAGCGCCCTTGGGAGGGGCGTGGTCAAACTGAAGGATCTGCAGGCAAGCACGGGCCAAGCAACAACAGAAACTATCACAGAACACGAGGCAAGCTTGATCATCAAGCAAACGTCAGCCAGCAGTGCATAGCAAACCCCAACCAGCCCTTGCCTGTCCCCCAACACCCTGCAAAACACCTGCTTAGTGTCCTCTGCGACCCGACGCCCCCCCGCCGCCTATCCTTTCGCACCTTGTGGTTCATGTTCTCGTCAATGTCAACAATCGCAGCCTTGTTGCCGCAGCGGTAGCAGTAGTTGGGCGCACTGAACACGGTGACGACAGCGCCCTCATGCTGCCATAAGAAGCCCTCAGACACAAGCTGTGATGGAGCAAGGGCAGCAGCAAACGCAGGTGTGCAAGGCTGTGCAAGGCATCATGATCAGTGTTGTGCTGTGTACAGGAACGTGCTGCCCATCGAATGTGCTTGGAGCAGTGGAGAAGCCGTGCCCCGAACTGCTCGTGCACAACCTGCTGCCAGCAACAGCTGTCGACCCCAGCTGCTGGATGCATGACAGCTGCCAATCTTGACCACACAACCAACCGCTTGCAGCAGCCTCGGCCTCCCCACCTGGTGCGCACGGATGATGAACTTGAGGCCGTTGACGCTGTTGAAGTGCTCTGAGATGTCCTGGCCGTATGTGTAACCTGCTCCACGCGGCGAGATGCCCCAGCCCATGCGGTCATCGGGGTCAGACCACAGCAAGTCGCACATGGGCCCCTCGTGCGGCACCTCCTCAAAGCGGTGGATCTGATTGATCTGATCCAGCGTGTCCATGGACGGTGAAAGGCCGGCGTGGGGGCAGAAAAGCTGGTTCTCGATCACCGCGGCCAGGGGCAGGTAGTCAAACAAGTCGGTCAGCGTCTGCCACACCTTGGCTGAACCGTACTTGCGCAGACACTCTTCATAGAAGCCGTACCTGCAGGTGTGAAGGAAGGTGTGGGCAGGTGGTTGGTGGTATGTGGCGGCATGCGGTGATGCTCACTGCTGTGCGTCGTAACATGGGCGCTGTTGGCGTACAGCCCAAGCTTGCCCTGCTGCCCATACATTCCCTTTCCGCGACGAAATCCTCACAGCCCTGCAGCCTCCTGCCTGCCTCCCCTCCCCTCACGCCTGACACTTCCAACCCCTGCCGCCGCTCAACTTACACTTGCGTGATCTGCCGGCTCTCGTGGTTGCCACGGATCATGACGATGCGCGAAGGGTAGCGCACCTTCAGCGCGATCACCATGCACACGGTCTCTACCGAGTAGTAACCTCGGTCAACGTAGTCCCCTAGAAACAGGTAGTTTGTGTCTGGCGCGGGGCCGTTAATCTTGAAGATCTCCATGAGGTCATGGAACTGGCCGTGCGTGTCGCCCACCACCACCACAGGTGCATGTACATGTGTGACGTTGCTCTCCAGCTGCAGCAGCTCCTTGCACTTGCTGGCCAGCTCGACCACCTCCTCCTCAGACAGCACCTTGCACTCGCTCAACTGCGACACCTGCGCATCGCGCACTGTCGCCTCTTGCTGCGACAGTATCTTGGCCACCATCCCGGTCGATGCACGGCTGGCTCTGCATGCACATCGAGCCCGAGCGTGCAATGCCACAGTGAGTTTCGCAACACCCAGTGGGCCGCCATGTTGGCAGCTGGAAGCATCGGAATACGGTATCAAACGCGCTGTGGCTGCACGCTCATGCTGTTGCTGGCTGTGCGGACGACTGAGGTGACTGAGCTGATGCACTGGAGCAAGTGCACATGAATCGCGTTCTGCACGACGAGACCCATGCACATGGCTGCCATGTTGCCCTGACATGTCAATGCGGGCGCCATTGGGCCTGCCGAGCCATGCTCACCAGCTGCTGTGACCGCTAGCTCAAGCAGGTGTCCCCGGAACGCCGGAGGCGGGGCGCTTATGGTCACAATAGCCTGCGCGAAGTAGTGTCTGTCGATGTGGTGCTGCACAGCGCTTCAACAACCCCGCTCAGCAACGAAGCTCAGAAATGCATGCTAACGTTTCTCTGTACAGTCTATCGCACTGGCAGGCCGAGGGCACTTGCTCGGGTGCCGATGTCGCATACAAATCCAGTGCTGGCACATGCATTTGCGAAACCAACGGACTGTGTGGGATTGCACAAATTTGCGCGCAAGAGTTTTACCGGCGCTCTTTACAACGGCACTGCTCTCAAGTCGCGGCACGCCCGACACTCGTGAGTCAGCCAGAGCCCGTGGTGACTGACATTGAAAGTTGGCGGTCAAAGTCGAGCAGGCGCGCGCAGAACTGAAAGTACTTGCCCAAGTTTGGGGCTTGCTGATCAGTGATTTCATTGCCCCACAGGCATCCCCCTCACACTTGCCCAGCACTAGCATCTGCTCAACTTCTGTAGCCTGAAATTAGGCCAGCAGAAGCAGCAGGCTGCCAGCAGAAGCAGCAGCAACCTCTCCACCACATCCAGCCGCCCGCGCTCAGACAGCACCCGCTCAGTAGCCAGCATCAACGAAAAGATGGCCAAGGCAAAGCCATCGCCAGCCCACAACGCCATGGCGGAAGGCAAGCGTGCATCCACTTCCAAGCTGCGGCGGGCGTCAGAACAGCCCAAAGTGCGGGGCGGTGTGCAGAAGGCTGCAGCAGCCAAGAAGCCCCCTGCTCCCACCGAGAAACAAGCGACACTCAAGAAGCCGGAAGGTGCGCCGCAGGGGGGCTGACAGCGCAACTGTAGAGGTGGCATGCCGGCCAGCACCTTTGACCTTTATGGCAGGGACAGCAGTGTTATGCTGCACCTCACTCAACACACTCTTCAAGCAACTTTTGTCCCTTAAGACCGCCGAAAAAATGATCAGGTACTGCGTACCTGAAGTGTTGCGTACAACGCATCACCAGGTGTGACGCTCGCCTGCACACTGCTATGTCTGCGGGCAGATGACATGGAAGGCCTTGAAAAGATTGTAGGCCACAGCGACCAGAGCGGTGTGCTCAAGTACAAGGTCCGCTGGACAGGCTTCGACTACACACATGACACCTGGGAGCTTGGCAGCAAGCTTACAGGCTACGAGGAAAAGGTGCAGGAATACCGAGGTGAGGTGCAGGGGTACGAGACGCAGCGTGGGGAACCAGGCCGGTGGAGGGTGAGCAGTAGGGGTTTACCCCGGCGGCTGTTTGTAGCAGAAGGCGACTGCGATGGGCAAAGGCAGTGCTGCCTGCGCAGGGTATGTGATTGGTGCATGCATGCAGAGCACTCTTGGAGTAAAGCACCGGGCCTTTGGCTTTGACGGTTGCCTTCATTCTTGCCTTTTCTGCCTAATTGCCGCCACTGCAGTTGAGGCGGAAGCTGCAGCTTTGTTAGCAAAGGCGAGGAAGGCCAAGGCAGGCAAGGCCAGGGCGCGAAGAGCTCCTGCATCTCGGAAAAAGGCAACGCCAGCCGAGGGGATGGAGGCTGTTAGGGCTGCCGGCAAGGCCACAAGTGGCGCGGCAGCAGGTGGGGATGCAGGGGCGCTGCCTGAGGGCGCGGTGCAGAAGAAGACGGTAGCAAGTGGCAGCAAGAAGGCAGCAGCGGGTGGTGGGGAGAAGGCAGCGGCAGGGGCGAGCGGGAAGAAGGCAGCAGGGGGGAGCGGGGGGGTGAACGACGGCAAGAGCAGCAATGTGTTCGAGGTGGAGAAGGTTCTTGCCACCCGCGAGGTGGATGGCAAAGGCGGAAAGAAGCTGCGGGAGTACAAGATCCGCTGGGTGGGCTACGGCAGCGAGGAAGACACCTGGGAGCCCGAGCGCAACCTAGGCAAGGCGGCGCTGGCGGCGTATCGTGGTGGGTGCATGGGGCTGCGGGGGGCGGCAGGGCAGAGGGTAGTGGGAGCGAGGGGCTGACGGACGCTGAGCAAAGTCCGCAGAGTGTTTCTTTTTAGGGTTAGGAAGGCCATTCCACAGCCCGTGAGTGCCACAAGGGCACAACATGAAGGATGGCGATTCTGCAGTCAGTGTGACAGCTGCGACTGCTGCGCCCCTCACCCCGCCTTCCCCTGTGTGTGTGCATTCGCCACGCAGCTTCGCTCGCGGTCAATGGCGCAGCTGTGTAGCTGTCGGCCCACGCGCCGCACACGGTACCGCTCTACATCCTTTACCCATGTCCCAGACAGGTGTAGCCTGTCTCTTCTCTTCTCTGTAGTCCGCTTTGTCTTGGAAGCTGTGGATTGCGCCGCATCATGGCCAGGCTCGCTTGCATCGAGTTATGTGGACAACGCTTGCTTAAAAAAACTGGTCTCTGTGCTTGACCTGAGCCTCACGACCACCTGTCTGTCAAGTGTCACAAACGGGCGTTGTGGCTGGGCATATGATACAAAAGCATTGGTATTTCAAGCCACAATAACACCACGTTGACACCAGAGTTTATAATTTTGTAGATATGAATCTCTTGATCAAGCCACCAACGCCTGAGGCGGGCTGGCAGATGACAACCCAACCTAACCCTACTCAAATCACACATCCCTTTCAAATCATGCCAACGTTCAGCAACCCCTCAGAACGCAAGTGATGTGAACAGTCCCACGCCCCTGTTAATCCACCAGCCCTGCTCCTTGTCACTGGGCAGCTCCATGTACATGACAAAGTTGGTGGAGTGGCCGGTGGTGGACAGGGTGCCGGCTCGGGTCAGGGTCTTGTACACAGGGCAGTCGTAGAAGCCGGTGTCGGGGCGCTTGCGGAACTGCAGGGGAATGGGGGGGACACGTGATGGGTTGAGTGGAAGTGAAACCAGTGGGGCGTTCACACAAAGGGCTTCAGCCTGTGAAGGCACGCGCTCGCCAAAGCTTGAGCTGCACGCCATACTATCTGTAGACTCAAAACTCAACCATCTTCATGCTTCATACACACCATTCATGAAGCTGTGCACACCTCAAAGCATGTCCCGAGTCTCAGCGTATGAAGGTATCGGCCCGTATGAAGGTATGAAGGTACCGGCCCTGCTTGATCCTAAGATCCTAGTAGGCCTAGCATGCCTACCTGCTCAGGCTTGAGCCAGATAATGCTGCACACACCCAAGAGCTTGTCGGAAGTCTGAACGTGGTAAGGTACTGCCCCTGCTTGATCCTTAGATCCTATTAGGCCTAGAAGGCCTACCTGCTCGGGCTTGAGCCAAATGATGGGGAACTCCGTGAACAGCTCCTTGGGTCGGCTCTCGCCCATGAGGTGGGTGTCGTGGTCCCAGC
This sequence comes from Chlamydomonas urium, assembly GCA_039880955.1. Lineage (NCBI taxonomy): Eukaryota > Viridiplantae > Chlorophyta > Chlorophyceae > Chlamydomonadales > Chlamydomonadaceae > Chlamydomonas > Chlamydomonas urium. The sequence goes on along the minus strand of JAWZTI010000113.1, from coordinate 16,298 downwards.
GGGCGCCCTCCACGAACAGGCCACGCACGTAGCAGCCGTCCTCAGGGCCATCCTCGACCTTGTCCTAAAGGGGGAGGAAAGCAAAAAAACAAAAGAAAGCTTAAGCATATGCAGTGCGCACTGTAAAAGCTTGTGCAATGCTACTGTGCGCGCCCGGCATCAGCGATGCAGCAGTGCGCGCTGTCTCACCGGCAGCTGGTCCATGATTTGGAAGCCAAAGGACACGGTGTCGATGGGGTAGGTGTGCTTGCGCGCGTAGTTCTGCAGGATGCCGGTGAGGAACGCCTGCGTGACAGAACATGAGCCGATGCAGAGGGACTCTCAGACAACCAATGACCAGGAGGTTGATTGAGTAAGCTGCCCCTACAGGGAGCAGGGGAGAGCTTGAATGCCGCTGTGCAGCCTTGCGTGTGCACTGCAATGCAAGGCTGCACTGCCTCCTTGCCAGGTTTGCCACGGGGACCCACGCAGCTGCACGCCGACCCCTCGCCCCGCTGAGGTTCCCACCTAGGGTTTCGGCCCATGGGAGCATGGCAGTCCCTGTCCCGCTCCCACCCTTGTAGTCTGGATGACCAACCAGTCTTACCCGGTGACCCAATGGACATCGCAACATGCGCACCTGTGGGAAGAAGAAGCCAGAGATCCAATACGCGGCCGGGGTGCCGTTGGAAATCCAGTGCGCGATGAAGCGGGTGCGCTCCAGCAGGTCGTTCACCCAGCTGGACAGGGGCTTGAGGGATGGATACGCCTTGGCCGCCCACATCTCAGGCACCTACAGCGGTGGCAGTGTCAGACCAGCGTTGGCTACTTGTAACGCCCCGCAGCTCGGGCGACATCACCACCAGCCCCTTGATCACCCCCACCATCTCACCCACTGAACCTTCCACCCAATGAACCTTCAACCCATCGACTGTCCCCCTCACGCCCCCTCGCACCTGGTTGTCATACATGGCAAAGGCAACGCCCTCCAGCTCGGGCGACATCACCACCAGCCCCTTGAGCGCCTTCACAGATTCCCTCAGACTTCGGTCCATGACTCCCAGCAGTGTGTTGTACCGGATGCACTCCTGAGTAAGCACCGTGTTCATGCTCTCCTCGTATGTCGTGGGGTACGCTGCCTGTACCGCCTCCACGTCGTACTGCGGGGGCATCTTGGACAGGATGTCCTCGCACAGGCCCATGATGACCTGTGGGTTCAGGGCATGGCAACGCAAAAATGCAGAGGGTGGCGAGCATAATAAGAGCTTGAGGGCAGCACGAGGACCAGGGCGGGGCTAGCTTCCTCCTGCCTCTGCCCCTTGCCGCCTGCCTTCTCCACATCCACCTCTTCCTGCCTCTGCCC
>JAWZTI010000113.1:0-14906 GCA_039880955.1 Chlamydomonas urium | reverse complement strand
CCAACTTTGCGGAGCTGTTGCAGCAGCAGCCGTGGCTGGGCAGTAGCAAGCTGGTGGTGAAGCCAGACATGCTGTTTGGGCAGCGTGGCAAGCACGACCTTGTTGGCCTGAACTTGAGCTACCCACAGGTACACGGTCTGGGTGTTACAAGGGCAATAGGGCAAGACCTGTAGACTCACAGGTGCACCTGGGACAATTGCCTACTGTTATCAAACAGAAGTCAAGTACTGCTCAAGTATGAACCCAGGGCGAGGGACGGGCCACTCATTTACCCGCAGCAACCAGGAACGCACACAAAGCTACATAAACACATGGTTAGTCACATACAAATCCTATGTAATCCCAATCCCCGGTACCCCTGAAGGCTGAGGCGTTTGTGCGCGAGCGCCTGGGCTGCGTGGTGACCGTCAACGGCGCCACTGGCCCCATCACCACCTTCATCATCGAGCCCTTCGTGCCCCACTCCGAGGAGTACTATCTGTGCATTCAGGTGGGTTCAACCTGTAAGGGGCCATGATCTTGTGTCATGCCAGGCAGGTCCAACACATCTATTCATCGGCGTCCTTCCATCAGAAGCTATAGGGCGCCTGATGGACATGTGTACGTGTTCTGCATAGACTGAGTGCCTGGGCTGCAAGACCTTGCCTTGCAGGACAGGCGGCCTGCGCATGACATCCCAGCACCTACTGATGGGTTCCTGCTACTCAAATCCTGCTGCATTTGTATCCAACCCCTTCAGTCGGAGCGCCTGGGCTACGAGATCTCCTTCTGCGAGGCGGGCGGCATGCACATCGAGGAGCACTGGGACAAGCTGCGCACTGTCAAGTTCGACACCGACGAACCACTGACAGGCGAGAGAGGCATGGGTGTGGCGAGGCAAGGGTGACGAGCATTAATTGCAGAGCGCAGGAAGTTGCTGCACATCATTAAGCCTGAGAACAGCCTTGTGCAAGAGTGTTACCTTGTGACAGGGTTGTTGGTGATGCTGCACACCTTCAAGCTCACACCAGGCGTCTGCTGCTGCCGCTGCTGGCTGTGATGCACACTGGGATAAGCCGGGTGCTCCTTCAGTCTCGCGCCAAAAGGCTGCAGTCGCCGCTGCCGGTGGTGATGCTGGCGGTGGTTGCGCGCCTGATCATGACCGGGCCTGTGCGTTCGGTTGCTGTCTCCGCAGGTGACACCGTGGCTCCGCTCATCTCCACTCTGCCCCAGGAGGTGCGGCCACAGCTGGAGGCCTTCATCACAACGGTGTTCAAGGTAAGTGGCTTGATAACGTTGCACAGCTGTTCACAATTGTGGTTGCCTCGTCATCGCAGCCCATCTGTTTCCCTTCCCACGCAAATCTACCTGGACATACATGTAACTTTGCTGGCGTCAAACCCCCCTTCATCTCTTTCATAACCGTCACCCTTCCCCCTCGCGCCCGCCTGAGCTGCACTCCCCCACGCCTGCATCCTTTCCTGCACAGATCTACCTGGACGTGGACGCCACCCTCCTGGAGATGAACCCCTTCACCTTCATCTCCTCCGAGTCGGCCCCCACGCCCTTCCCGCTTGACATCCGACTGGAGCTCGACGACACCGCGCGCTTCAGGAGCGCACCCAACTGGTGCGACGCCGAGTTCCCACTGCCCTTTGGTCGTACGCTGGACCCCCACGAGGTGCGGAGCGTGTGGAAGTGCGGGCGGATGTGTCAGGATGGGAAGGATGGAGGTCAATGAGGATGAAGTTGGATTCATCTGGCAGACAAGGGATGTGAGGTAGGGTCCCTGCTGCATAAGGATCCTTATCACACACTGGGCCCACACAATGTTTTCACATCCAGTGTGAGATATACTGTGTGAAGGAGTGTGATGTGATGCAGCGTATGGCACAGAGGAGCCAACCAAGTTACCTAAACTGGCAACTGCTGTGCACCTCTCCTTGCACAGGAATACATCCAGTCAATGGACGAGGCAACAGGTGCTTCCCTGAAGTTCACTGTGCTCAACCCCAAGGGCCGCGTGTGGTTGATGGTGGCGGGCGGAGGCGCGTCTGTCATCTACACAGACACGGTCGGTGACCTGGGCTATGCGCAGGTGAGGATTTGTCAGCACGCCGGCAGGGCTGCCTGTCAAAGGGAGGTGGGGGGGCGGGCCAGGGCGCCTTGACGGACATACTCGGGACCTGGGCTGTGTACAGGCGGGGGTTGGCTGAGAGCTGCTTGTTGGTCCGCTGGTCAGTCTGAAAGCATGCACTGTCAAAGCAGGAGGGCTGCGTGAGGCCGCCTCAAGACAGACATCGTCACTGCAGCTGCCCTGCCCTCCACTGCCTTAATCTCATGCGATTGTGATCGTTGCGCAGGAGCTGGGCAACTATGGCGAGTACTCCGGTGCCCCCAACACTCAAGAGACATACCAGTAAGTTCCAGTGTCTACCGCCGCTGTTGTGTATATCTGCTTGCTTTCCTTCCAGGGGGGGGCTGCGTCACACACTGCTAGCGCTAGCGCTGTTGTAGCAACCTAGCTGTTCAACGCTCACGTACTGCTGGTGCCCTGCGGTACATGTATTGGCTAAGTCTTCGACTCATCATGGGACCATGGTACTCGCTACTCTTCTCCCCTTGCCCATGCCAACAGGTACGCCAAGACTGTGCTCGAGTGTGTAACAGCCAGCCCGGACGGCCGGGGCAGGGCGCTGCTCATCGGCGGCGGCATCGCCAACTTCACTGATGTGGCAGCCACCTTCCAGGTAGCTGCCACGATGACCAGGGGCATGCGTGGCGTGTCGTACTGACGCGGAAGCCACCTTCCAGACACTTATCATTCAGGAAGGACACATCATCACCGTGCTGTGGGAGGATGCACAGGCACTTGCAGCGATGTTTACAAATGGACATTGCAGGGGTGCCTCCGCTCATTAAAGACACTGTGCAGCAGCGTCAGTCTCTCCACTTGACACATTTGGGTTGCATTGCTGTGGTTTTGCAGGGCATCATCGCGGCGCTGCGGGAGAGGTCGGAGGCGCTCAAGGCGGCCAAGGTGCAGATCTTTGTGCGCAGGTAAGCCCCCTTCAGGCAGTGTACTGCTGCAAGCAAAGTAACTTCTGATGAGTTCTCATGGTTCTACACTGACTCAAGGGCTTCAATCGCACTTATAGAACAACCCCCGCACGGGCGCCTGTAGCTTGGGTTGGATGCCCGCATCAGCGCATGAACAGCGCTGCCTTTGCGTCATGCACTGCTCGGCATGGCCGCTTGGCACTGCGGCAAGCGCCACACCGCATGCCTCATGCTCTGCCGCTTCAAAGCTGTCGCTCCTTAATGCAACACAGGGGCGGTCCCAACTACAAGAAGGGCCTGGACCTGATGCGCAGCCTGGGAGCACAGCTGGACCTTGACATTCAGGTGAGAACAGGCATTCGGGGCGGGTGGTTGAAATTTTCAAATATTATCATTACTGCGACTGCGACTTTTAGTGCTAGAAGCGCCTGGGCCTGATGCGCAGCCTGGGGGCGCAGCTGGGTTGAGCATGAAGGGCGTAATGGCATGGTGACAGAGAACGTTGTTGGTGAAGGGTAACCTGAGGGTTGCGTGAGTCGCACTTGAGCTTGCACAATGCAGCTGCCTTGCTTTCAATCATGCACCATGGCCTGCACCAAAGGCCTTGAAAACGCCTGCCTTGTCTCGCNCCCCCCCCCTTGTTACGCTCTTGCTCCCTCCCTGAACAGGTGTACGGCCCCGAGTCATCCATGACTGGCATCTGCGCCCAGGCGATCAACTACGTCAAGGGCTTTGACAGCGCTGTGGGTGTCAGCGCATGATCATTGTGGACCGCTGAGACTGCAGGCATGGCTCCTTTGTACACTCCCGCCACTCCGTGAACTTGTTGCAAGGGCAGCACTGTGTCCTGCATCGGCAACGCTGGAGAGACAAGGCGATTCTCTAGCAACTGCTGCTCTTATTACATTCACATTATACATATTGCCAAACCAAGAGGCACACACCAGTGTGCTTTGCCACTACACTGTGATGCTGGAGCTTGATTTGGCTGGAAGCTTTAACACAGAGTAGCTGTTACCCTGCTTCCTGTGGCCGTGCCTGATCATCCTGCAGGTTCTGGGCGGGCTCCGCGTTGTCGTGCTGTTTCGCGCGGCTCCTTCCTCAGTTGAAGAGGGGCTATAATCCAAGTTATTGCGATAGCCTGGGCCTCTGGCCGTTTATCCCATTGTTTGAAGTGGGGTCCTCTTGTGCCGTTTGTGGTGCCCGGTAGACTGTCACATGATCCATCCATCCTGGCACCCTGCAGCAGTGCAAATGGCAGCAGGCTGCCATGCACGAGCCAGCCAAAGCATAAGGTCGAGATCCTCTTGCAAAAAGATTGACAGGGCGGCACAGCGCTTACTGACACAAGCCGTGGCCAAAACAAATAGTGCGAATGTGACCATGTGACGTTGTAAAACTCAACTTGAGGGCCTCATGGCAAAGTTGGCGAGTTGGTAGTGCCATTTCAAAGTGCAGTCAATTAACGGCATGTAGCAAGACAAGGACAAGTTCAACATGTGATGGTGAGGCAACTCAAACAACCAGGTATTGTGCAAGGCTGCAACAGCCAGCGTAAATGTATGAAGCTCTTCTTCTGCTCGCTGAGCCCGACAGCCAAGCGCTTTTCAAAATATGCCCTTAAGGGGCAATGCGCAAAGGCCACCTGCTCAACCAGATGGCCTGCCTACAAATCGTGTGCACTAAAGCGCTCCATGCCAGCATAGACGCTAAGCTTCCTGGCATAACAAGAGCACATGGGGTTTGCGGCACCACCGCCCTGCACCGGTCCCAATGACTCTTGGGTGCAACATGGCTGTGGCAGGACAGCTAGGCTTCATGCCAGGCACACATTAAACTTCGGTTGTTACTTCCTGTTGCAATGAAGCTTGTCGAGTGAATCACCTGAGGTCAAGTGAATCGCTTGGAGTGATCCACGTGTCATTGCTGCTGACAGTCAACTCATGATCTTCAGGGGGGTCTACAATTGCCTCAAGCTGAGCCACCTTGCCTGTCAGTCCCCTGTTCACAACCACCATCTGATGCGGGTAACTAAGGCCTACAGCAGCTTCAAAGACCACCCGATGCAAATATTTTCATCACACCCACCAACTGGTACGTGTGGAAAAAGGCTACAGCAGCTTTGAGGACCATCGGGTGTAATCATCGTCATCATCCACCATCGCCTCAAATTTGGCCAGCTTATCCGCCAGGCCCTTGTTCACACCTGCCATCTCCGCCTCTATCAGCGCGTCCACATCCTCCACATCTTCCACACCAAGGTCCCCAGCGCCAGCAGCCTGCAGGTTGGAGAGCCAAGAGGGAGGAGAACATGTTCATGTTGAGACAGTAAGACTAAAGACACCAGGAAGCAGCTCGGCTTGCCAGGCAGAGGATTGACATTGTCAAGCAGAAAGTTTTGCCTTCGCACAGCAGTAGCCGCCCTGCGCATCCTGTTATTGCTTGTCCTGTTGTATGCTGCATAGAGCAGCCTGCAACATGCTTCATGCTCTAACCTGTATGCCCTGCCTTTCTGTCCACGCCCTCAAAGTCATTACAATCCCTTTTTGCCCCCCTCACCCGAAAGCCTTGCTTCCTACATCAAAAGCACAAACTCGCTTGCACCTGACCTGTTGATCACATCATCCCACCAGTCCAAGCCCACCCAAATCAGCGCATCCCACATTGTCCGCCCAGGGTGCAGCCGACACTGTCGTTGAGCAGCTGTGTCTGCCTTACTCCCAACAACGAAGTCTACCCCTGCCCCACCCTGCACCCACCATGCCGCTGGCCGCAGATGCATGACCGCCACCAGCATCGTCGTCCAGCCCTGCATGCTGCATCACCCCAGGCGGCGACCTGCCGCCCCTGCCCGCTGGCCCCGGGGCCGTCGGCAGCTCGTCATCCAGCATCAGCGTCCCTGCCGCCGCCAGGTCACCGTCCCCCCAGCCGCCGGCCAGCGGCTTGCCCTTGGCCCCTGGAGCCATCGCCACGCCGCTGATCCGCGCTGGCTGCTGCGGCCGGCCCTGCCCCGAAACTCGCAGCCCCGCAGTGGGCTGTGCCCCCGCTGCCGCCAGGCCGCTGCCGCCGCTGCGTCCCACAAACCGCCCGCTGCCTGCTCCCCCCGGCAGCCCGCTGCTGCTCGGTCGCCCCTGGTCCAGCAGCTCCACCTCGTCCTCATCCTCATCCTCGTCAGCCCCGCCCCTGGCACCTGCAGCTTTCCGCTTCTGCGCGGCAGTCATGGACACCTTCGCCCCCGGCCTGTAAGCTGCCTGCAGGCTGGCCCAAGGGTCTTCGGGCTCAGCCTCTACTGCTGCTGACGTGCCCGCTGGAGTGTCTGAGGTTTCCCGTCTTGGCGCTGCTTCGTCGTCATCCTGCGGCGCCTCAAACGGCTGCTGTGTCGTCATGCTGTCGACCCCGCCGCTCTGCCCTGAGCTTGGTTGCCTGCAGGGATTGGGAAGCCCATGGTGAGGTGATGGCACTGCAGTGAGGAGTGGCAGGGCGTTTAAGCAAGCGTCAACCTGGCTGGTACCAACCACCGCCAGTCGTCCCCTGACCCAGTGCACCCCGCCTTTCGTCTTTCCTGCTTCACCTCTGTGCCCAAAATGCCCCAGGATTGGTCTCTGCGGGGACTGCTGACGTGTACTGGGTGCTCCCTTCCCTGCTCGCTGCCCCTTCCACAAGCCCCCTGCATCCCCCTTCACTAGGCTCACCCTGGCTTCACGCGCTGTGGGGGTGTCATTGGCGCCACATCATCCATCAATACCACTGCATCGCCCTGCAAGCAACGGAGGACGTCACAGGTCAGTCTCATGCCTGCTTGCTGCAGTCACTGCAGGCAGGCACCAGCTTCGCTGCCATGCCTGCCACAGCGTGCGGACGCATGCATGGCCTTGCCTTGTAGATAGAGCTGTTCATGGCAAGTATGCGGTCCACTTCTGTAGGCTCGGCAGCCTGCTTGCTGGTGCTGACCATGCCTTTCGACCGGTCCGGCAGCGGCGCCAGCGGTGGCATGCTGCGCGGTGCGGGCGCAGGTGGCACCTTGGCCGGCTGCTGTTCGCCTGGCGAGGAGGCCCGGAAGGCCTGCACGGCTTCCGTCTCTGCGTGCCCGTTTGCAGCCGAACGGGTTTGTGAGCATTTTCTGCACGCACGCAATTTCAAGGCAGCAAGCGGGGCGCTGCCATGTAGCTCACCTATCGCAGCGGGGGCTTGCTGCTGTCGCTGAGCAGAGGGCTTTGAGTTGCCTTTTACCACTGCGTTGGCTTCCTCCTCGAAAGGTGCTGCTGGCAACGCCGTGGCCTCACTGCAAGCAAGTGGGATTGAATTGGTCATGTCCCTTGTGCATGCATGGCTGCCCCCCACAGCTGCGCGCGGCACAGGGTGCACTTCCGCTCACCTGACGGCCTGCGTGGGCTCCTTGGCTGGCATGGGGATGCCTCGCGTCAACTCGGTGACTTGTTGCTCGGTAGCGCCTGGTGCTGCTGCGGGCGCTGTTGCACACGGTCGGGCATGCATGAGCGCACAGTTCGAAGTCAGTGATGCGCTCCTTTGTAGATGTGCCGCAGCCTGAAGATGGCAGTTCAAGTACCTGAAGCCCCTGTGGAGCTGCCGCAGCCCATGCTGTGGTGCTGTGCGGATGTGCGCACTGAAATTGACGTCAGAAAGCCGGGTCTGCTGAAAATAGACTATGATGCACGGCGTTCAGCAGGGGTCATGTATGCACAGCGTGCCATGGAAGCCCTCAGCCTCAAGACCTCGAGTCCACACTGCGTGCGTTGAAGGGTGGGCGGAAGTTCAGCAATTGTTGCATGAACGCGGCGTGTGGTTAACTTCTCTCAGCAGCCAGTAGCCATGCCTGCCTACGGGGATATCGGCAAGGTGGGTGTGTTTGTTTCGCTGGAGAAACGCGCAAATCCCCGATACTTCTTGCCGAAGCGCAGCGTCAGATCCGTGCATGGTGCTGCATGCGGCCCACCGCAGGTGCCCAAGGACCTGCTGCTGGGCAACCCCAAGTCGGGTGCCTTCAGCTTTGAACCCAAGCTCAGCTGGGCCAGCACCACTGCCAATGGCATCCTCTTTGGCGTCAGCGCGGTGAACAAGGCCGACAGGGTGGATGGCACCGTCAAGATTGCATACGCCAACAAGAAGTATGCCGCAGGTGCTGCTGCTGCAGACAGGGCTGGGACGGGGATCGCGTTGCTTGATGTTCGCAGCGCCCGGCGCATGCTGATGGCGTGATGCCTTTGTCGGCTCCCTGTGTGTGCGCAGACACGACGCTTGACGCTTCTGGCAAGGCCCTCGTCAACCTGTCGCTCAGCGAGCTGGCCAAGGGTGTCAAGCTGTCTGCATCAGCAGCCCTGCCAGACCCTGCCTCCGCCAAGCTCACCGTGGACTACACAGCATGCCGCGAGTTCAACATCCGCGCTACCACCACACTGACCAGCGCACCAGTGGTGGACCTGGTGGCTGTGACTGAGTACAAGGGTGTGCTGCTGGGTGGTGAGGCGGCGTACGACACCGCCAAGGCCGCCGTCACCAAGTACAATGTCGCTGCTGGCTACAACACTGCTGAATACCAGGTACGAGCCATTGTGATGGCTACAAGCAGCCTCTTACCAATCACAATTCAAGGTTGGGCCAGGTGCGCACAGCCAGACCACATGGTGCCAAGTGTTCCCTGCGCCCTTCGACCTGTCCTCAGGTTGCAGCGTTCCTCAGCGACAAGGGCAACACGCTCAAGCTGTCATACGCGCACAGCGTCAACCCCAGCACGACCGTCGGCGCTGAGGTTACCCGCAAGCTGGCGTCAGGGGACACCGGCTTTGCGCTGGGCTATGCCAGGAAGCTGGCCAGTGGGGCGCTGGCCAAGATGAAGGTGCGGCAGCGGGGAGGGTGCGTGAGACAAGGGAGTCATTGTGTGAAACATGAGCGTGAAAGAGATGGCAGGAATGGGACAGGTTGCTGGCAAGTGTTCGCCTGCATCGTGACTCAGGACGAGCGCTGTGCGGTGTGTAGGAGGAAATGCTGTGTTCTTGCTCTGCTCCCGCAATTTTGAGTTGCCCGGCAGCGCTGACTTCTTTGTCTTCTTGCTTTTGTATACTTTTGCAGCTGGACAACACCGGCACCCTGTCCACACTGTACGAGACCAAGCTGGCGACCGGCGAGAAGGTGGCTGGATCACTGCAGCTGCAGGGTGCCGACCTGTCCAAGCCCATCAAGTACGGGTTCTCCCTGGACCTGTCGTAAGCAGGCTGTGGCTGCAGGTTGTGTCTTGCTGGGTATCATGCTGGAGAGCGCTGCGCGGCACAGTGTTTGTTGTGTTGCGTAGGGCTGCGGGCGATCAAGCGCCCAACTGCTTGGCGCTGCAGAGTGTGTTGCGTGTCATCTTATTTTTGTCGGTATGGTGTCCGCATTGTAAAAGGGTATGTACACCGCACTTTCTTTGAGTGCCATATGGCTGCCTAGCTGCTGACTCAGCAGGTGAATCCAAAAGGTTGATCAGGTGTGGGCTCACACCGCGGGCCTGCCCAACACCATCTGCGCGGCTCCCACCGGGCATTCCCGAGAGTCCCCGAACTTCCTTTTCCCAACACACGCGCAGCCATGTCGGAGTCACAGGGCACGATGGCCAAGGTCTTCAACTCCCTCTGCCTGTTCCTGCAGGCAAGCGCGGACTGCTGGGTTGCTTGAGCGTATGCCCAGGCATACGGGCGCTGCAGCAGGCTGCCGGCCCAGCCGGCCCATGCGGTGGTTGTCGTGCTGCGAGCGCCTCAATGAGGGCCGCTGACCACATTTCTTCATGCCGCTGCGGCGCAGGTGGCAGGCCTCGGCATCGCCATCGCCGGTGTTGCCATTCTGCAGAGCAACTGCAACGGGGTGCGTATGTACAAAGGATCCAGCCCCGGTGGGCTAATTGGGGCGCGCAAATCTTCCTTGCGTTGGACTGACTTGCGGTGGACTGACTTGCTGTGCGTCTTCCTGTTCCCACATGCAGAACATCTCTGAAAAAAACTTCAATGGCGTTTTTGGCCTTGGATTCAACAACATCAGGAGTCAAATTGGGCAGCTGGGAGCCCCCACGCCATATGACTGCGGCATACAGCTGAGCTGGTACGCACAGGCCGCTGCCCACAGCTCTTGACCACTTCAATGAACACATCACATACAGTGTGCTCATGATTCCTTCATAACTAAATCTGTTGGTGAGCAGGTTCTGGTGGGTGCTTGCCCTGGAGCTGGTCTGCTTCTGCGCTGGTCTGCTGGCCAACTTCACGTCGCTGAGGAAGGGCAAGCTGTGTATCCTGTCCTTCTACGGCACTGCCAATGCGCTGTGGTGAGCAGTGCGTGTAGCTTTGCAAGGGCTTTGCAGCAGCCACGCTATGCTTTGTTTTTGCCACTCACTTGTTCACCGCAATACAATGCAGGGCTATCTTTGCATACGCTATGGTGTACGAGATCTACCTGTACCAGGCCTGGAACCAGAGCTCGTTCAAGAACAACAAGTGGGCACAGGGCTACGCAGCCGGCGGTGCAGGCGCCATCATCACACTGGTGGGCAACTACATCTTCTCCATGATCTTTGGCTGGGACGACGGCCCCTCAACCTTCCACAAGGGTGAGTCTGCCTGAGGTCTTGAGCTACGTACAAGTAGAGCTGCACCACTGCCGCCAATGCTCAGCGCTATCAGCGCCTCAAAACCACGCCCTGTTTCATCTGTTGTCGCAGAGGAGCATACTGCCGCGCCCGCCGGCTTCACGGCCGCTTGAGCGAGATGACACGATGAAGACACAGCGAGATGATGCAGCGAAGACACTGGCAGTAATGGGGGTGTACATGCATCCAGGTCTCAAATCTGAGATTTGGTATCACAGTTTTAGTGTGTGCTGCCGCGAATTGGCTGCCACTTTGCATGTACATCTTGTCCAGCCTTGGTTTGTACACTTGGGAGGTTCAACAATTTTAAGTTCTGAATCTGCAGTGTGCATGGTTGGTGTGAGGATCAATAGTCCTGCAATTTGAATAACGCAGCAGCAGCCCTCGCTTGAAGCTAGAGCACCAGATCTGGAGGGCCAGGCTGGAGGCAAACAAAAATGTGACCAAAGCTTGCAAGTCGCCACGGAGGGCAGGAAGAGCGTCAAGCAGGAGTTGTTCCGTCGCTCAACAATGGCCACGTCCAGTCCAGGGACAGACCTTCAGGCACACCTGTTGCGTTTGGATCTCAGGAAAAAGTGCTTGGCAGCAGAAATTCGTAGTGCTTTATGCTAGGTGTGCTGAGCACTGTACTCCGCACCCTGCAATGCCATCTCCCGTACCCAGGGCTTACCATGGTGTGACCCTCATTCTTGCACGCCAGTCTGGCGTCGCCAGACACAGCAACTGGTCCTCCCAAAGCTGCTGTTGCTGCCCCTCAGGCCGCTTCTCAGTGAGCAGGCGTGTGGGTGCGCGCCGCTAACCTGACTGCACAGCCCAGCTGCCCTGGCTGGCTTCCATGATGCACTCAAAGTTGTCTGTATCTGCACGCTTGGGACTGGTGGTGTGTGCTCATCCAGGCTCCCTGAACCATGGCTCCCGGGTCTTGCAAGCCACAGCCAGCCTCTGCTTCACCCTCTGTGCTGCTGCCTCCTAGGGTGTTGGTGCGTGGCCCCCCTGAGCAGCTGTGGCCATTTGCCCTGCAGCAGGGGTATCTTGCTGCACTTGACACTAGCTGCCACATGAAAGTCAGCAATGCAGCATGGTCTGACCACGATGTAACTGCTGCAGTGAGGCATCTGTTGCAGCGTTGCCTGTCACTTGTGAGAGGGCTTTGAGCGTGCCACAAACGCCAGTGCAAGGCTGTGAACCGCTGGCGCTGGTGGAGCGGCAGGCAGGTAGCGTGCTTTTTGTGTGGGCCGTAGGACCAGCGCTTTGCCGCGCAAAAAACGTCTACATTGCTACGTCGAACGAGCCCGGCTGTTCCACCTGCTGCCATGGGTGCAGCTGCCTCTGCACCCAACATCGCGCCGGGCATCAAACCCGCACCGATTGTGTCAAGCAGCACTGGTGCCAGCTGTGAGAAGTCTGTGTTGCCGAGCGCCGCTTCCACCAGCAGGGGCCCGGCCTGCGAGCTTGATGCGCTGCTGCAGCAAAACAGGTGTGTGGTGGTCATGTGAGGGCGCCCTCCTGGCGCTGAATGCAGCTGCAAGTTCGCTTTGCTGGCTGCAGGCGCAGCCTTTCGGGCGCAAACTGTTGCATCGCCAATAACTGTGCGCAACAGGGGCTGTTACATGCCTCCAACTTCAGCCGTGCCCATGCCTTTCTCAACGCATGCATGTACCGCACTTCAGGCAGTGGGCTGCGGATCGCGTCACAGAGGACCCCGCCTACTTCAGGCGCCTGCAAAACATTCAGGCGCCGCGCTGGCTGTGGATTGGCTGTGCGGACTCGCGCGTGCCGGTGCGCTTGCCCACGTGCAGCGTGTGTTGGCTGTGCTCCCTGTTCACAGCGACAGGCCAATGTCATCATGGGACTGCAGCCAGGAGAAGTGTTCGTGTAGCGCGATGTTGGCAACCAGGTATGCCAGCAGCATACCCTGCTACTGGGTTACATGCAGCGCTGAGGGCCTCTCTTCAGACGTTGCGCACTGTGAACCGTGGCGAAACACTTGCTTGCTGCCTGCAGACGACACACACCGACATGAACGTCATGGCGTCATGGCATGCCTGGAATATGCGGTTAAGCAGCTGAGGGTGGGTGAAGACTGCGGGGTTGCAGCAGGGCATGCACAAAGTGGACGCCGCACTTGTGTGTGCACTCATCTTAAGCCTCATGGTACTTCAAGTCACCTGCACTGGTGTGTGTTTTGCTGCTCCACGTACAGGTGAAGACCATTATCTGCTGTGGACACTATGGATGTAGTGAGTGCCTGGGTTGATCAATGAGTTGCGCCGCGTGCTCAGCTGTTGTCTGTTTGAGGACAGGGAGACCGGCAGCTATGCTGCTGCCCTACCAGCCTGCATACCTTCGGTATGAGCACACGGTCAGCATCATGGCCGCATCGCTCCTTTGCCTGCCTGCAGGTGCGGTTAAGGCGGCACTGCAGATGCCCTCTAAGCAGCAAGGCATCGTCAATTGCTGGTGAGGCACAGCTGACATCACAGCGCCTGCAAGCTCGTGATGCAAGCAGGCCACTGCGCTGGTTTGCTGACCTGACGCCACCAAGCCCACCCTGTGCGCTCCCACGCCCTGCCCCAATACAGGATCAGTGACATCCGCGAGTGTCGTAACCAGCATCAAGGCGAGCTGCAGATGCTGCCCCCGACGCAGCGCATCGACAGGCTATGCGAGCTGAACGTGATCTGCCAGTGCTTCCATTTGTGCACATCGCCAGTGGTACAGAATGCGTGGGAACAGGGCCAGGACATCACTGCGTATGGCCTTGTCTACGGGCTTCGCGATGGCCTGTGAGTGATGCGTAGCGCGCTCATGCGTTGCCCTCGTTCCCATGAGTCCGGCAGCAGCTGGTATGGCAGTATGGGCAGTACTACAATTAAGCAAGAAACCAACCCTGCAAAGCTGCACCCTTGTTATTGCAGTGCACACAAGCTTGTAGGCCCGCTGACTGGAAACAACGCGAGGACTGAGTTGCACGTAAGTTGAGCAGCATGCAGAGCTGCGGAGGCAGCTCATAGCCGCAGGCTACAGTGCCAGCAACATTAACGTTGTGCCCATCCTAGTAGGGGTCTCCGGCACCATCTACCATCTGCACACCCTAGACGCACTGCAGCAACTGGGCGTCAGCCGAGCTAATGCCCGTCACTGCGCCAGGAAGTTGCACACTCAGTCGATCAAGTGCATGCACAGCATAGTGACCACCAGGCATGCCCTAGCGCACTCCAACTCTCAAAACAGCGGCTGCAACCGCCGCCCCCACCCTAACCCACCCTAGCTAGACAGCCTCTAGCCACGAGGTCCCTGCCAGGGCAGCGTCCCGGCAGGGCCCAGGGAGAGGCTCGTTCAGCCTGTTGCTGTCTCCTCTCTTTGCGGTAGGGTGTGGGGGCAGGTTTACCTGCGGACCGTTCCCTTCCTTAACCCACGCCCAAGGGCGTAGTCTTTCTTTCTTTCTTTCTGCACGTAAGTTGCACTAGCAGGTAGCATTGCAGCATCTGACAACTGGCAGACCGTGGCAACTGCAGAACAGGAGCGGGGATGCGGGATCCTCCCAAGCTTGGCCTTCAGAGGTATGGTGAATGGTGTACCAGAGTCTCTGTAGTGGAGTCTTATGCTGTCTTTTGCTGTCTTCTGCTCAACAACACAGAGTGCAGGGTTACAAGCAGTCATACGGCAGCTCCAACACAAACGGTCAGCAGGGCGGCTGGACCAGCGATCCCATCAAGGCCTTTGAAACAGGGCATATGCTTGAGAGTTAGTTGTTTTTGGCAGCGATGCCCCACATTATCGTTTCCTGCTCTTGATGCCCATTTGTACCAGTCGCCCAGTACTGATGAATTCTTGAATGTGTGAACCCAATGCTCAACGATTTATCAAGCCAATTCCTGGGAACAGATGTTTCCCCCTTCACACCTTGTCATACTTGAAGCTGTACAGAACATGCTCAAGTGCAAGCAGTGCGCTTTGCATTTGCAGTTCTTGATTGTGAGTGGTGGTGTTGAAAAACACCGGTTTTGGTTTTGTAAATGATCACGTTGTGCATGCTGCTTGTGCTCAAGCAGCAGCTGCTTAAGCAGAGGTGAACTTGGTGACAGCCTTGGTGCCCTCAGACACGGCATGCTTGGCCAGCTCGCCAGGCAGCACCAGGCGCACAGCGGTCTGGATTTCGCGGGAGGTGATGGTGGGCTTCTTGGAGTAGCGGGACAGCTTGGCGGCCTCAGTGGCGACCTTGTCAAACATG